>BACB01005405.1:0-214750 GCA_000338015.2 Ganoderma multipileum BCRC 37180 | reverse complement strand
CACAAAATAATGAGTGCCTCATTAATGCATTGCACGCTCGTGAAGTGAATTGAAAGGATACTATACTCGCCTGGATTATAGCTGCTCTGTCATGATGATGTTCAGTTTCTGCACCCTAAAATCTAGCTGCCAGACCAGACTCCTTGCATGGCACTTGGTAAGAAACCGCCGCTGTGAAGCAGTGGTCGCTGTTGCCCACACTGATCACCGAATCTGAGTATTCGTATTTGACTCCTCCAACGTATTTACTATCAACTTTGACAGCCTTGTGAGGAGTGTGGAGCATTCACGGACCAAGAATGCGGTCCTGGGCATCGAGTAATGCATCTCGATGGGTGGGGGTTAACGTGACACTAACATCAAAATGACTGAACACAAGACTTGCAAGAGAAGGGAGATGGTAGTTACAAGGGAGCAACCCAAACAATTAACTTGTCCTTCATGGGGTCGCTGTCGCCATTGAGGTCTCTTAGAAACACATAGCTACCAGGAAATAACTTGAGGAAACCTGTCACCATATTGAGTGCATTTGCGGCAATAATATATATAATACGACTTACCTGCAGCATTTATGGCATCGTCTGTTCCGTCTGGGAAAGGTTGGCTTTCTGCAGCAAAGTAGGAGTGCAGTAGCGCCTCCACCGAAGTATCAACTGCACCGATGAAGACATTCTTGATACCCTGGACCTCTTGCAGGTGCTCATGATTGTCAAACTGCCAAAATGTAGGAAGCACGGGATTGCACCTGCGAAGGTGGACGGGTTGACCATGTGCCAAAGTTGCCAGCACATCCTCGTCTGTCATAACCCTTAGAATGAATCAACTTTCTGTGAGGTGAAATGCCTTACAAGTCATGTTGAAAGGTCCAGTTGAGTGCAAGAGCATAATTTTAGCAGGAAGTATGATGGGTTAAAGAGATGAGAGAAACACGGAGATATCAGAGTGGCCCTCAATGATGGATGGATGGATGTATATATACGCATCGCCTACCTTAGTTTCTGGAGAGAATGAATGAAATGTTACGCCCGTGGCAACTCCTCTCCATATTAGAACGAAGCAGGTTATCCTGCCCCTCTTTTTTATGCTGTACGGCATATCTTACCTTGGCGTGCCCCTCTGATGCATGCCCCAATTATAAACCGGTTTAAAGGAATGGACGCAGGAGCCCAAAACCTGTCGATGTGCATCATCTTCAAGGGCCCGTCGACAGTGCCTTCCTCATTAGCATAAACAAACAGTCCCACCAAGCAAATCTACCTGGGCAAGCCCCTGCAATTCTGTTTCCCTTATAGTGTTTTCTCTTGGCGTGCCCCTCTTCTAAACGCCAGTATTCCAGACCTATATCAAAGAATGGGTACAGGAGCCCAATATCCGTCGATATGCATCATCTCCAAGGGCCTCATCGACAGCACCTTCCTCATTAGCATATGAAGACCTCCAGGCCAAGCAAAATTGCCCGTGCGATCCTGACAAATAACAGTCAAGTGACACTCTTTGAAAATGGCAGCAGTCTTATCTGCTAGCATGCAGACTTTACACTCCATATCGCATTGCATACCAAGCTCTGGCTCCTTAGGATGGGGCACAGCGACTCAGAGCTGTGAGGACATCTTTGCCCCCATTCAGATTGTAGGAATACACATGACACTAGTAAGGAGTACAGGAAAGGGGACTCCCTGCATACTTCAAATGATCCTAGTCGATAACAAGCCCAGTGGCCAGCAGAAAATGAATCCACTTATTGAACATCAGACGTCTGGGGGAGAGCCCCTTCATAGAGCATACCGCAAATCTGATAGCAATCCCAGAAGAAGAAGCGTACCTTGCAATGGGCAGGGAATCGAATACAGCATACAGGAACCAACTATGATTATGCAACCTAGCTGATAAGACAAATAACCTGTGATCAAAAGGACGATTCGATCAGTAGGGAAAGATATTGAAGACAGGTGATGGTTGAGGGGTAAGGTTTCAGGTGGTCTGTCCATCGGGATAGCTGTAGTCCGTATAGCAAAACCAGCATACATACACACGCACGTCCCCACTTTGCACTCCATACCAAATGCTAGAGTGGAGTTTGACGGTGGGACGGTGGGTAACACATGCAGACATTGAGATGGTGGTGGAGGCCGTGGATAGTGGCGGTCGAAAGGCAAGCGGTCTGGGCTGTCAGGCAGTCGGTTGGACGGGCAGGTGGCAGACTATATCGTATACTTAACCATGTGCACATCTGCACACCCATCCCCACATCGTGCTCTGTACCAAATGCTGGAGTAGAGTTTGATGGCAGGGACAGCAGGCGAGATGGTGCAACATTGAGGTCATGGTCGAGGCTGGGACAGTGGCGGTCGAAGAGCAAGGCGGTCCGTCAGCCTGGTAGCGGTCAATATACCATACTGGACATACACACACGTGTCCCAATGTTGTGCTCCATACCAAATTCTGGAGTGGAGTCTGACAGCAGGGACAGCATGCGACGTTGAGATGGTGAATGAGGCTTGCCTGTATGCCACATGCATGCGCCTGCACTACACACTACATTATGGTACATGGTGGTGTGAATACTTGTGGCCATAGCTGAAGCGAACGGCAGTGTGGGCCATATCGCGTGATGCCAATAGTGGTGGTTGATGGCAACATTGTTTGCACAACACCGAGATAGTGGAAGCTAGAAGTCAAATGTCTGTTAGGCGCCAGAATCCATCCCTCCTATTGACCTTGGCGGTATGCATCGTCAATACAGTATTCATTGGGATGAAGTCACATTGGGGGATCAGGGGAAACAAAGGCAATCAAGTGACATAATGACTGCTTCGTTGTGAATGTGCATAGCGCCTATGTATCTACATGTCGTATGGAAGTCCTATGCGAAATCTACTCCCTCTTGAAACACTTTTCTTTCATTATGCTTTGGACTACAGCCTTGCTCTGGACCCTGATGTCTATAGCGATCTTTGTCATAATGTCCCTTTGATCCAACTGTTTCTTCCACTGACATGAACTGAGCAGATACATGGATCTTAACTTGACCTTAACAAACTGGGTCTGATACCAGTTTTCAGTCCAAGGAGTCCAGAAGCCCGAGTACATTCCGCTTCAAACCCATTGAGTATGCTTGGGCCACCAGGTTGCGTCTTGTGTCTGGTTCCTGGTTGCTGTGTGGTGATAAATATTTTTGTGAGCACAGAACAGTATATATTTAATCTCACCAGTGAAGACCTTGTACAGTCCACATATCATGAACTGCTCATCCTCGGACAATGCGTCATCCACATCGTCTTCCTCCGTGAGGGGATGCTGATACTGGGCTTCGTTCGTGGGACCACTGCAGACCAACTCTTTCCAATTGTACGAGAGGACATCGCTCTTGATCATGAACTGCACAGCCAGCCTCCACATAATGCCACCCATTATTAGAGTAGCATGGACCATGTGAGGTTTGTTAAGAAGCTCGAGGACATTGATGCGATAGTGGGGGTAGTTGCCTGCGTCCGGTCGTTCATTGTGGTGCCAATAAAATGTAGGTTTTTACAGGGGCAGTGGCAGCTGTGCTGCATCATCTGCGCATGGGATGTGAGGAACCACGGTATTGAATGCTACTCTGGCATGCAGCAGGCAGATGGCTGCCTTGTGACTAGTTCGAACATCGGGCCTTTACATTAGGAACAAGATGATCGGTACGGTGAGCAGCAAGTGCCATCTCTGGTCCTGTAGATCCGTGTTATAGCCAAACAAAAACAGTTTCGGCTCGCTGGGAGCAGAGGTCGAGTCTTCATCAGCGCTAGGTGGAGTAGCAGACCCCTAGCAGGTGCAGGGTCGGATCTATATACCTGCTTTAACAACTATGTTTGATGGCCGATGTGTTATAAAAAGGTCGCTGGTAAACTGTAGATCCCAGCATTGCTCAAAGACCGAGTCGTCCCATCACTTTGCCTTGATAGTGTTCATCCATCTCTTAGCAAAGCTCTCCTCCTCCAGACAAAACAAGCTAAATTTATGGTCTATACCAAACATGGTAGCCAAGTCCTGCTTCTCTGAAATGAGAAGTTGCGGGTCAACTGGTGGGGCTGTAATAGTACTAAAGCCATACTACAACCACCGGTAGGTCGTGTTATTAGGGAACGTTATCTCATATATTCCCGAGAAATGATCACGCTGAAAGTCTGCGATGATGCTTGCCATGCTGAGTTCCAGGGCCTTCGGGAAGTCGAAATCGAGCTGGGGCGTGTCTAGATTGTCCATATTCTCCTCATCAAAATAGCCAACATACCTATCATCCATGTCCATGCTGTCATTCCTGGCAGAAGCAGACAAAGTTTCATCTGACCACAAGTTCCACTCATCAAAGTATGCATTGTACATTTTGTGAGTGGGGGAAAACAGACGCCAGATGGTTGTCATAGACCCGGGGTAAACGGGAGCACGGTATTCCATGTCTCACCATTTGGGAAGAGCGTCAGCGAAGACATCCATGACCTTGACCTACTGAAACACTTTAGATTGGTGAAGAGGCACATCACACGTACACGCGTTTTCATCCCACACATCTCGGTCTCGGCCCATGGCTTCTGTTTCATTGGTGTGATACTTCACTGTCATCAGCTCCCAGTGCTGGAAAAATCTTATACGAGACTCTCTAGCCAGTTGATGTGGTCCTGATGGTGGAGTATTGGAGGTGGGCCATAGGGGAGGGTGCAGCAGACTTTGGCCTTGACAGAAAAGGGTGTATACATTGTTGTCTGGGAGTGATGTAAGGGCACGTAAGGCATCATCCCAGAAAGGAGCAAGATAGGGCAACATGGAGTACTGTGATAGGATGTTGGGTATCTGATCTTTGCCACCCCAGTGAATGAACACAGGAATGTTGATATGAATGAGTTGGGGGATGATGGGCAGGTGAGCAGGGTGCATGTTGGTCCATGAGAAGAAGCCCCCGACGCAAAGACTAGGCAAAAAGTCCATAACGATGGACGCTTGAATCAAGTTGATCCATGACAATGGAATAGAGGAATCTGCCAATATGGCTATCCATCTAGGAGTTGACAGGTTGGGATCATCGTCCAGGGAAAGCACGATCGCAAGAGAGGTACAAGCAGCTAGTAGCATGAAAGCGTTACAAGCAGCTAGTAGCATGAAAGCGTTACAAGCAGCTAGTAGCATGGAAGTGTTACAAGATCAAAGTATCGCCCGATGAGCTCCTCCATATATAAGATGAGTTTGATGGTATCCGAATGTGTGGGGCTCTGGCCAAGTTGGAAGATGACAAAACACAGCCACAACGACGCGTTCAGCAGCCTTCTGGAACAGGGCATCTGAAATGAACCAAAGCCCTCTCTTGATCTCCATCCACTCGGACCTGAGAGCGATCGGAAGACCCCACCTACGGTCGTCAAATTGCACAGGTTGCAGTACCTTGTTGTCTAGGTACAAACGTTCGAGCATCAGATCCCGATCAGGGCATCGGTGAAGCAAAAATGGTGCTTCTGGAATCTGGTTCTATGCATATAGAGGCTTCAGCAGCTCACAAAGTTCCTTGTTATCGACGATATGAGGATTGGGAGGGTAGGGGATTGTGATAGCTGGAGGGAGGTGGATAACGATGTACACTTGCTGTTGCACATCAGAGAACGTGTAGACAAGATGTTCCCTGTTGTTTTTCTTAGCGACATATCCTGCATGCACACCACAATCTTACCATTCGTTATTGTTCAACATGTTGGACGTGGTGTCTCGTGGGCAAAAATGGGTTACTGGAGTGGTTAAACAATGCTGCAGATAAACAGTTGAGAGAAACAAAAAAGGACGATGCTAGCAGCACTGCCTACTGCTCTCTCTGACATTTCTAAATAAGGGTATATTGACATACCTGAAGTGACCAAATATTAAGTAAGCTTATATCCCAATGAGATAGATTCACCCTCTATGCCGAGCATCAGGAGGTGACGAACGAACTGAGGCAATAGGATTGAATTCAACATAGTCCGTAGAAACATTTGGGAAGGGGGAAGCATTTACGGCAACTGACAGCAGGGACGGCATATAACGTAGAGGTTGCAGTTGAGGTCGGGGATAGTGGCAGTCAAGGGGTAAATCATTAGGTGGTCCATTGGGCTGGTAGTAGTCAGTATAGCAAATGGTGCGCGCATACGCATGCACGTCCCTGCATTGCACTCCATACTAAATGCTGGAGTAGAGTCTGATGGTGGGGACGGTGTATAATGTAGAGGTTGTGGTCGAGGTCAGGGATGGTGGCAGTCGAGGGGTAAGTCGTCCGACGGTCCGTCGGGTTGGTGGTGGTCAGGATAGCAATGCTGTGTACGTGTATGCACGCATAACCCTGCATTGTGCACACATATGCATGTGCATCCCTGCCTCACCCACGTGTACACACACATGCCCCCACATTGTGCTCTATACCAAATGCTAGAGTGGAGTCTGATGGTGGAGATGGCATATGATATAGAGGTTGCGGTCGAGGTCGGGGATGGTGGTGGTTGAGGGGTAAGTCATCAGGCAGTCAATAGGTCAGGCTGGTGGCAGCAGACATAGCAAAACCATGCACACTTATGCACACACATCCCCTCATCACACTCCATACCAAATTCTGGAGTAGAGTTTGACAATGTGCACAGCATGCAGGACTTGGCGGCATCGGGTAGGGATGAGGTCAGGGATGGTGGAGGCTAATGCGCAAGGCGGTCGGACAGGCTAGTGGTGGTGCGTGCCTGTCCACATGCACATGGAGTTTGAGGGGGCAGTGGGGACAGCAGGCGTTGTAATGCTGAGGTGGCAGTCCAGGATGTACCTGGCAGCAGTTGATAGACAAGGATGCCAGGCATCGGTCGAGCTGGTGGGAAGGGGGGGTCAAGCTGCATGCACCTAGACACACACGTCCCCGCATAACACTCCATACCAAATTCTGGAGTGGAGGGTAGGTCTACTGCATTTACCGTGCACTGCAAATATCCTGACATCCTGGCATCTAATTCCAACTACATGTTGCTATACAGGCAGTGTTTCGACCATACAATGCAAAGGTTCTAAAGTAGCAAATCCAAAACATCGTTCTATCTATCGCGTATGCCCTTGTTTCTCACTCAAAGTCCAAAGGACGAGCCAATATGGAAGTCGAAGGAGTCCATGACCTCCTATCATAGCCTAGCGTCCGGTCCATAGTCCTGCATCTGGTCTATAGTCCTGCGTCTAGTCCCTAGTCCAGTGCCCAGTCCAAGTCCAACACCCAGTCTATATCCCGATGCTGTAAGTCTGTTCAGAATCTGTCAGCATGATTACCGTTACCTGCACAGGTAATTGGTCACTCGAGCCACATCGTTGCATATATCTCCCAAGTCGGCAGATGCCCATTCCATCAGCTTCTCAGTTCGAGCGTAATTGTTTCTCGCATCCTGGTGTGCCTTCTTCAGCTCTGAGACCACAGGGTGAATAGCCTCCTCAACCGCTTCTCTGACAGCAGTACCGATCACCTGGGTGAAGTCAATGTCGCCCTGAATTGCAATGTGTTTATTGGCAACGGGTTCGACTGGGGCAGCAAGGAATAGATCCTTGATTTTCTTGTCGTTGAACTTGGCAAGGATAGAGTATGGAACGGTGGTTTCATTATCAGTGTCACTGACCAATTCACTGTCAGAAATGGTAGCAAGACTGGGCGGTCCAGATAACGTTCTGGAGTCTGATTGATCCTTGGACACTTGGCGATGCACCACTGTCCTGGCTACATTGGAGTCTTGAGGCCTTTTTACTACCATCCTCTTGTTCCTGAGTATCGCCGTAGTTTCTGTGAGCATGCATTGAATAGGAACGCTTGCGGTTCCAAGTTGCATATGACCGCACTAACCTCGAAGCCACCAGCAATCACTGCGATTGCCCTGCAAGCATCGCTGACACTTCCAAGTAAGGTGATCCATTACCTGCTTTCTCCCCGCATCACCTTTAGTGTTCGTACCACATAGCAAGAACCGAATAAACTTGAGAACATTGATGACATCGGTTGGATATACATTGTGGTCAAACTGAGGAGGTAGTAGCAAATCGTATTGCTCCCATCCTTGGTGGTCCTGTGCAATTTTGCGGATATCCTCATCGATGTTGGGTAGCGCATTATCGTCATCATCTCCATCAATAATGATACATTTGACCTCATTATGGTAATTGGCATCGGCGTTTTGCTCACCGTCCACAGAAGGCATGCGTTTATGTATGCCGTCCAAAGCGCCTTGGCCTGCTGCATAAGATGTGCTTGTTCCTACTTGCAAACTAGAGAGAATCAATTAGCTGGGTACAATAGACATACAGTAAGCTTTGTCACCTTGCAAACATGACTACTTGGTGGGGGCCCAGCATAGATAGGGCGTAGAGTATCCCAGGTGGAGCGGTAAAGTGCGCTTTGTGTAAATGGACGCCACAATAGAAGAAGCACTAACAAGGCAGGTGAGGTACCCTACGAATGGGAATCGTAATCGGAGTCAGCAATCAAATCATACAGGAACTGTATTAGAATTTATAATCCAATTACATTAACTCATGTATATCCTTGATAATCCTATATCCCGTGCTTATCCCAGAGATAATGAGTTGCAAAGTGGATGTATAGCAGACCAGGTCATCGAAGGGGATTATTCCAGTAAAAAATCTCTGCTTGGAGGACAGCAAGATAACAAGATAGATAATCTGATCGGATTTACTACAAGATAATCCTCGCCCTAATAACAAGATAATCTACTATCTATTCGCATTCAAGGGCCTTTAGTACGCCGTCCCAAACAGAGACGTTGTTAACCTGCCGAACCAAGTAATGGCGGATCGACTGTTGCAAAGGATGGTTAGGAAATCACTTGATAATTCAGATCAAAGATTAAGTACGCACTCGTGTGTGATCCAACTGCTCTGCAGGGACCCCCGCCTTCCGAGCAAGGTTGTAGGCTGCCTGCGCCTCTTGGCTCAGGTGCTCAAACATGCCATAATGTTGCCAGGCATATGCACGCTCACCAGGCCATAAGTCTGCACATTGAGCAGCTGTCTTCCACAAGTTTCCCATTGCTGCACAGCCCAAGATTGTGGCTCGGAACTCCGCGCAAAGGATGTTGACAGCCTCATCATAACAGCACTTCTTCTGCCATGCTCTAAACCACTGAGCGTGATCAACTGGTGAAGTGAATTAGCAGTGTTTTGATCAATGGGAAGGGAAGGTACATACACCAGGTGGTGTAAAGCGCGTGACCGGATGCCTGTGGCTTCGAGGGCTGGGCTTCTTTGGCATTGACACAATCTATCACGTCTTCGAATATGGACCAGATCCAAGATCCAGATTGCGTGTAGTCACCTTGCTCACAGGCCTTCTTTAGGTTCGCAATCTTCAAATCATTTACTAGGTCGATATGTTGCAGACAAGAGGTGGGATGCGAGCATTCAAGAGTGCTGAGTTGACCATGGAGCGTGATGAGGTGGCTAAAGTTGTAGTTGTAGAGTCGGGCCAGCTTCTGACAGTAAGCGACACTGTGCTTCATGATGTCATTGCTTCAAACGTGATTGGCGACCACGTGAGCCTCCTTCTTCTCCTCGATAAAAGCGGACAGATGTTTGATGGCCTCGCATATCTTTTCTAGCTGGTCGAACACCTGCCCGATGCGGAGCTTGGTCTCATAGTCAGCGAGAAGCTCGATGTCATATGTCTTCTGCTCATCTGGATTGAAATCAGACGGGAGCCCGAGGACCTCCTTGTCAGATGATGTTGAGGTGCTAGCATGCAGCTCCGGGTTCATCTCATCGTCAGAGTCAGAGTCGAAGTCTCCATCAGTGAGGGAATCATGGGATGGCTGGGAGGGAGATTGAGCAGGGGATATGCCGATTGCAGGCATAAACTTGGCTTGGTTGATGCGCTATTTGGTGAGCCTCGCATGCCATCCACACCAACTGATATGGGTTGCACTTGTCTTATCAACAAGTGTGCTGTACTGCGCAACATTCTGCTTTTTGAGGTTGTGCTCACGCAGCTTGAACCTGTGGTGGTGGTTTAGCAAAGCGCTGATATCATGACAGTTGGAGGCAACTCACAAATCGTTTTCGAGAGCAAGACCTGTCATCAGAAAGTCAGCCTGATCCTTGCGGAGGTGGATAACAGAGTGGCGCATATGCTTGTCCTCACTGTTGCAGTGGCCTTCAACTAGATCCTCGTAAGCTTGCTTTGCTGATGGGACTAGGAGATACCGATACCTCAGTAAATTGGGTGAAGCGCCGGCGAGAGGATGACAGGACGACTTACGATAGAAGCGGTTGATGAGGAAAGGGCTATTGCCAAATGCCTTTTCTTTGGCATGGAAGCTGAGTGGCATGGGTGCCTGGTTGTCGAACAGGAGCACGAGCCATGGTGCAACATTTATCGGGCCTGCAAGAGCACAAAGACCAGTGAAATACTTCGTGGTTTGGCGCTGGCCCTTGTAAGCTTCACGCAACTTGCAGCTGAGGTATAGAGCTATGGAATAGATTCAAGTCAGCAGTGCAACACACTAGAATCGAAGCCGGGAAACGACGTACCCATTCCGAGGGTCTTTCTCCAATTCCAGGAGCCGAACAGGGAGTTGAGGGCATCCTCACGTCCTCTGCCACTCATTTCGTGTGTGCTGAGACCAGAGATGTTGAGTTCCACCCAAGGCATCTCAATGCCTTCCCCGTGAGTAAGCCTGAACCCAGCAGCATATGCCAAAGAGTACACAGCCTGGCATAAGTCCTTATAGGCATACATGTGCATCCTCGGCAGTAGCATCAGTAACTTCTCAAGCATCGGGATAGACTCCAGAAAGAATTTACACCAGCGATCAACAACGTGGCAGATGGTGATGCAAATGACATCATATGTCATTGCCCGCTCCTCGTGGTCTTTAGTGCCTTGCAGTGCGGCATGCTGTGACGTGTCTGAGTATATGAAGCTGCATCGGACGTGAGCTATGTCCAAGAATATGAAGAAGGGTATTAGATGCACGCTTCACCTTGGTTGGTGTTGACAACAGCTTGGGGCCGAAAACATACATACTTGCAGGTGGTTGCAACGATGCCACTGTAATCAAGGAAGTGGAACTTAGAAAGTCATTGATGCTGTCTGACTTTGAAACTGTTGCATGTTGCGACCTGGGCAGTGGATGAGTGTGGCTGTTCCGGCACTATCATCACAAGCACAACATACGATGATCTCCTTCACCCATTTTTTCTCCAACAGCAGTTGCATCTTCTCAGGGTATATAAAGAAACCCATGCCCATTGCGAGGCTGCGATCGTTGGGGTCATCCCACTTCATCTTCTTCTGCAGTTTAAAGTTCCCATCACATCCGAAGATGATTCAATAGATGTACCTATCGAGGGGTGGACGAGGTTCAGAGATGAATAGGTGATGACAGCAGAGTGATACTAACTTCAGATGAGGTAGGGTCGCAGTGTCCCAATCCGGAGGGAGATTGAATCCTGGCCACAGACACGTAAGACAAGGTACGGCGATGCTGTGAGGATCATGGTGCAGAACGACAATGCCGTGACGCCTTCTGGATTGCTTCACCATTGTGTAGTGTCTCCACAGGCGACCTGCCATGAGGAGCTCCTAACAACGGTCCTGGGAGGCATATCAGTTGGGACGTGAGGCGCGGTGAGACAGTAGGCATATGCACATCCACTTGGTCTGGGAGCGTGTTGTTCCTAATCCGAACTTTGACTCAAAAGAAGTCCTGGGCACTTTGGTGCGAGATGTCCCAGACGAGATGCCATTCCTTCATGAGTGCCTCAGTGAAGGCAGTCTCAGGCCGGATGAGACTGGCCGGCCAGAGGCCACTGGAGATAAGTTGTGCATAGGCTTTACCACCATCCTCATTACAGTGGCACAAGTGAACAAGACAATGATGGACACTGTTAGTGTAGATGATGACCATGCTCGTGGGCTGAGTCGTTTTAGGGATTTTGGGGCACAGGAGATCATTGTGTCCGAGGTATATAATGTGCTTGAGGTAAGCGAGATCGATGGGCTCGAAGAAGTAGCCATTCCAGCGTTGAATCCAGTGGAAGTGAAGGTGAAGGTGAGAGGCCGTGATACAGTGCTCACATAGTGAGGGTGCGGCAGCACACTTGAGACAATGGAAGAGGCGGATAGACGAGGGTCACTTGCATGCACATGCTGTTCCGATGTCAGTAGCGTACTCCCGGACCAACAGGTGCATCATGATCATACTTTTGAGTAGGAGCCACTGGTTGATTTGCGTGGCTGCCATGCACAACTGTATCAGTGGTTCAGTTTGGAGCGTGGGCACTGAATGCGAACAACAGACATATCTTGGTTGCATGCATGGCAGGGGCATTAGAAAGTTGTGTCGGCATGCTGGAGTCGTCTGGCACAAAACCGGAATTGACAGTTGGGGCAGAGAATGAAGGGGGCATGGCCGGATTCATGTCAGTGGTTCCAGATGAGGAAGATAATGCTTCATCCATGGGGATATCGAGCCAGTCGATATCAGGTGTGTGACGCTCTAGAGATGCAGGGCGCAGACATTTGTGGGAGACCTGTGGCTCACGATATTCGACAGACTTCTAGACCAATTCTGCTTGCCCACCAGCATGAAGGACATGGCTCGAGTGATGGGCATGGGGACAATAGATACCTACACTGTAACAAACGCCATGAGTAGGTTGCTTGGCTGGTCTGTAGAGAGAGGACATCGGAATAGTTCAGTGTCAGAGATGGGTGGGGAAAGAATGCAGCACACGTACGTGCTTGGGATTTGTGTAAAGTAAGGTCGACAATGTGGTGGACTGTGCTTGCATGGTCAAAGCAGCTGTGGGATCAGTGAGCGTGATGTGTGGACCATGGCAGTACCACAAAAACAAAAGGTAAGTATGACTGCCCATCAATTGCTGACGGGTCAATGACCAGGTTATGCTTTATCTAACAAAGGTTCAGGGAGTAAATTAACAATGATGTCTGGTACATGCAACATGGGCCACAATTACTTCAGGATGGTGTGCAGGACAATTGGTGCCCTTCTGGACTGCTCGAAGAACATATTCACATAGAAGAAAACAAGTTCCTCCTCCCTTCTGGATATGTCCTCAGCAGACAGGGATGTTATGATAGGTCCATTGATATACAGAGAGGCCGGCGCACGAGGCCAATAGGCAAAAACTTGGCAGAATGCCTCGAGAAATGGTACATGATAGAAGAGAGTAGCACCTGCAAGGCTGATGAGTTGTGCAGGGAGCTCAGAAATGCAGAATATAGAATGATCCGCGAATATACGACCTAACAACTCCTCTCTCTGCTCATTGTTGAAGTGGCCATCGTGCATGGGGACGAGAAGCCTATCGAGAGCAAGGAGTTCATAATGAAACCTGAGCTCACATAGCTCCCAAATGATCATTGGGCAGAGTTTGGGGTCGAGCTTCGAAAGACGATACCTAAACCAGGAGATGGGTGCAGTACTGGTGAGGTCGTAATCAGCATCCTGAATGCGATACCAAAGACCATCTGCATTTGATCCATACACTGACCATTGCGAGTGTTATGACTTCGGTCCGTGCGCCTGGTCTCCCCATAAAGAAAGTCGCGCCACCATTGCGTAGGGATGAGCATAGCTCGGGCTTCATGCAACCGGAGGACATATAGCCAGGTGGCGCGAATTCGCAGCCAGTTGTACATATAACGTTCTCGCCATTCTGCTGTTTGCGGGTGCAGGAACATTGCTAGTTCGGGTATCCAATATCCCCATATCTCGGACTAGGGACGAGCAGGTTTCGATAGATCGACTTGCGCCATGGCGCACACCCAAATGTCCAAATCCAGCGGCATCCATTCATGCTCGAATGGCAGAAACTTGTTCATACCACAAACTTAAGTCTTGTGAGCCCGAGTACCTGTACAAATGTCAATTGGGAGCACATATGAAATACAACACAATCACTCACAAGGATGCGCTTTGTGATGCTGTGAACCTGAGACCTGTCGGCCACCTCCGTGTGCTGTCAATGGACCAGGCACCAGTGCTTTGACCACAGCAGTGATCTTGCTCTTAAGGGAGGCACTGGTATATCCATGATCCATCTTGATAGCAAACAAGATGGTACATGAAACATCTTGATATGTATGTCCACCACGACTCAAGGCTTGGAGATGTTTCGCATCTGCAAGCCCACAATATAAAGCGTCTCCGAAGCCAGGACAGATGTCGAGACAGATGTGATTAGGGGTCGTGAGAGGGACAATAGCATGGACTTGAGTTTTCGTAAGAATGGAGAGGTCCAGGCATAGCCACCAGATGGGAAGGCCCACATCAGACAACTCTTGCACCATAGCTGGATTGGTCGTGAATGTGCCCATGAACCACATGTCCACGGGACGACGACGACACAGATTCAGAAAGATAGCCTGAAAATTGAGGAATGCCCAGGCCATAAGCCAGAACCATTGCATAAGGTGAACTTGTAAATGGACATTGTACCAAGTGCAAGGAAAGCACAATAGCCTATCTTGTGCATGTTATATCGTGGTTTCATGGGAGGCGAGCCTCTTGTCAAGTTCACCTGGCAAGGAGCGAATCCAGTCAGAGAGATCGTCGACAAGATTGCTTAGGGGTTGAATTGTGCCACACCGGAGGAGCCCAAGGCACTTCACTACCGACCCACTAATCAACTCAAAATCCTCCTCTCTAGGAGTCCACCAAATTGGCAAAAGTTTGTCCTCAGCAGTTTCATGGTGGAGGACAGCAGATAGGTACTCAAACCCATCTGAGAAGACCTGCGGCCACTAAATAGGGTCAACATCGCCATATCTACAGTTGGCACGAAGCACTACATGGATGACACCAACCGGCGGGGTAGGGATGAAGGGCATGTTCGGCGAGATAATAGCCCACTTGTCATCAGGCATGTGGGATGCAACCAGGGCATCGTTCTAGTTCAATGGCGCAGTGTTGTTGTTTTGTACTTGTAATGGAGGCATTTCGGTGCATGGGATCATGTACGACTTTGGAAAAGGGACCTGATAGACACCAAGTCCAATAGGCTTCAGCTGCCAGTAGTCGTCTGAGACAAACTGGTGAACTGGATCAAAGAAACCTGTTGCGGAAGATCTATTTATTAGTCTGATGGCCCACTGGGGCCGTGCAGTACACAAGAACAACATACCTTGATACTATGACTTAGTTGTTCGCCTGATGCAATCATGCGGATGGTCTACCCCACTGCTGGACTCTAACATGAGGACATGCCAGCCATCCTTACAATATGAACTCACCAGGACAGCTGGAGGTGTAATTGGGTCTTGGCAGGTGAGACGTTGCCAATGTTGGAGGCATTCAAGTTGTACAAGGCCAAGTCTCTGTAAGGCATCAGGATGTGGGCAATGTAAGTAGCAAATGGGTGAGCCCACATTTAAACGCGATGTGACCGAGAAGAATGAGTGAGGCATATGAGGCAGAGCAGTGCATGCTAAGTAGGCAGGGACTCTGTTTGCGATGTCTACCAATTCCGCACCTTGGACGTCAAAAACCTTCGTGATGTCCACTAAATCTGGTATTGGGTGCTAAACACTTGCTAGCACAAACTTCAGCATGCCCAACCTCTGTATCTCCTCAGTCCCGCCTCTATCCTTGCGCCCAGCCGTTGTCGAATAAGTGCCCCACACTTGCCTACCATTCATTTCTTCATATGTTATGTTTTGCCGCTGATTTCCATTCTTGCCCCAAACCCCAAATGGCCAATGCTCATGGTCAGCCCACTCAAGACCACAATCTAGACAGCCTCGGCAGGTTAGAATGGGGTCAGGCACATGGGCGAGGGACTGCAGGGCAAGGATGAGCATGTCTAAAAAAATGGTAAGTCCTCAATTGAGCTACGACTGTTTTCTCCATAGCTTCTCTGGCAGAACTTGGTGTTCTTGCCTCTGGGGCTCGATTGTCTCTGATGATCTCGAGCTCCCTTTCCCTCCCCCATTCGTCCCCACATCCCTATGCCCCCTGGCTAGCCCATTGCTATACTTCGGAGGGACGCCATGCACTCACCTCTCAAGGAGGAGCTTTTGTTCCTACTCATTACCACGCACAAACCCGGTGGATATAGCCCCAGTGCTTTGACCTGCCCAAGCATACAAAAGGAGAGGTTCGTGTATCTATATAAATGGCCCAACCCCCTCGCCGAGACCGACCAACCCCCTTCCCTCTTTGCTATGCCGAACCACAGTGAGCAGGAGAAGGAGCGCATCCGCTCGCTCATGAAGCAATACCTCCTGAGTTGCCTGGAGTAGAAGCAAGCACACCGTGACTGCCTGAACAGCTCTCTCTATCTTGAACAAGCCAGCTATGGTCAAAAGTATTTCGAAAACATTGGGTTGATCTTTAAAATTGTGAGCTACTCACTGAACTTCCTGCGCCCACTGTCAACTAAACCAGCTACCCATAGTGTCACACTATGGACAAATGCTACTTACATGGCACCCCGATGACTCTCCAGATGTCAGCTGAGAGACGCACCAACTTGCTCTCAGAGCTCGAGAAGTTGGACCCACTCCCCTATGGAGATCCCACCAATGCCACACTATGTGCAGCCATTCATGACCGGATTCTCCTTACCGGAAACGTCGCCGCTGCCTGCATTGCTGAGCAGCCTGCTACCCTATCTCGAGCCCGCCTATCTCACCTTGGCCTCCAATCGCTCACTTGGAGTGGAGCTCAGTCACATCCTGGGTCGACTTTGTCGATGCCATCCAGCTCCTCTTGCGATCTTCTCTCCACTCCTTCTAACGCTACTGGGAGCATCACATCTCATACATCGCCCGCTTCAAAAGGGCCCAGGAGACCACAGAGGGAAGAGTTTGTGGTCACGGTCTATGGATATCTCCGAGTACGTCTTCCTATTGTTTAAGTCGTCCAGAATGCGCTTTAACCACCCTTTTCCACAGAACAGTGTCGAAGTCAGAACTGCCAAGGCTATCGGATATTTAACCGGCAATAAACAGGTCGAATTCAAGTTCCTCCAAGACGCTGTTGCCCAAGCATTCCAGTTTGACTTGCGGTCGACTGCCCGGCCAAAGTTCAAGCAGTACCTCCCTCTCGGCAACCAGTGGACTGATCGCATCTTGCCTATAGTTTTTATCCATGGCCAGCCCATCATCATTCACCGTGAGGGTGTCCATGACATGCTGAACTTCGACCACCTTAAGCTTGTCCTTAAGCCTCCCTTTGACCCAAATGGCGTGCGTTTGCTAAGCACGTTTGCTGATTATGTCTTTGGCTTCCCCTCTGGGCCACCGCATACTCCCTCTTGCACCCCCTTGGATGCCACCACTATATTCACCAACATCTTCGGTGGACTGCCGGGTGCGTCCCCGAAATGTGAGCCTCCATTATCTAGCCTGTCGAACAAGCGCCCGCGGGCAGAGAACGTTGCTTCATTCTCCTGAAAGGTTCAGAAAACCTTGTCAAACAGACAAGGGCGAGTGCGTGTGGTGATGCCTGGTGACGTCATTTATATCCTCAACGATGAAGACCTGACACCCTCCAAGAAAGGAAAAGGGAAAGGTGAAGTGGGTGTCATGCCCAAGCTCATCGATGATGAAGACCCGACACCCTCCAAGAAAGGGAAAGGCAAAGTGGGCGTCACGCCCAAGGGTAACGGGAAAGCAAGAGCGAGTGTCTCAGATGAAATCATTGACCTCACTATCGAGTAGCCAATGAGTAGCACACGTGGTCTGCAACAAATCTAATCTTGTTTCTATTGTGATTGTGACACCTGTTTCGTGCTTTGGAATTGTGCCCTCTGACATTTGCCTGAAGAAGACAAGACTCTTTCTGTTTTCTGCACCTTTGTCTGGCCAATGCGTCATAGTGGCCCTTGTACCCAAGTGGCCAAAACTATCGAATGCCGCAGCATCCTCATCTGTCTCCCCTTCGCATCACACTCCCCATCCCTGCCTCTCACTCTACACTACTCCCTGCCCCTGCCTTTAACTCTACACCAATCATCATGCCTGCCTATTTGTCACATCACTTGGTTCTCGACTCCGATTCTGACCGAGAAGATGAGGAAGTAGTGGATACCTCTGCTTCATCCCACCACACCACTGTTGCTGCCGAGGCTACTGCTCACCAGGTCAACGGCCCTGAAGATTCCTCGGCCTCGGAGTCGACTGGGAAGTTGGCAAAGGCGAAGCGTTGGTGCAAACCTAAACCCAAGCTTCTATCTGCACAACCTGCTGATGAAGATCATGGCAAGCATAAGCACTTCGAGTGGTCGAACTATCCTGTGGAAGTCGAGTTCCTCTAGAGGGAGCTTGATGACATCATCACCACCTTCAACAGCAAGCAGCAACAACAGAAGAAGGCTGCACTCAAAGCGCAATTCCTGGACAAGTATAGCATTCTCAGGGGATACACCAAGGAGGCGTTCGACAGCATGAGTCTATGAGCCACTCTGGCATGCCTTGCATGCTCACACAAATCATAGATCCTGACCAACTGGCTCAAGAACCACCTTCAATTCTCCAACCTCCGCAAGGTTCACTTCACACTTCTGATGGCAGTCGAGGTTAAGGATAGCAAATCCCGCTCCCATGGTGCAACTACCAGCGCTTAGCCACACTCCATCCCATCTACTATGACAGCCAAACTTGTTGATCTTGCTCCTCTCCTGCAAACCATCCGCAAGCATGCCCACGGACCATCTGCTTTGTGGGCTCATGAGAATGCTGAGACCATCAAGGCACTCCATGTCGAGCTTGGTGGTACTATTGGCGACTACAAGACCACTGTGCATCAACTCTACTCTGCGCTCCTAGACACTAAGAAGGCTATCTGGAAGGCCAAGGCAGCAGAAGTGAAGGAGAAAGTGAGCCAGGATGAGTCACAGTGTTTCAAGTCCATATGCATCCTGTCTTCAACCTATAATAATGCTGACCCGTGATTGTCAGGAACCAAACCGGCTTTTCTCTCCTTGTGGTGAATCTTATTAGATCATTCTTCGGACACGAGCCCGACCAGGTAGGCTCTGGCCTTGCCCACCTGCGGACGGCTCTACGGAATGAGGCCAGTGGCATAGACCATGATCAGTAAGTGTAATCGCTACTCAAGACTTTTCCACCTTACAATCGCGTGCTAGATATACTATTGGGCTGTGCGATGAGGCGCCTTCTTTCGATATGTATGCTGGCGGCCTGAAGCAGGATGAAATCGATCACTGGGACCAATACATCCATGATTACCTGCGTACGTCTTTGGCCCTTCATTATCTCTTCGCTTCGTGCACTAATAGTCTTTCTAGCTAAGAATCCTGTCTGCCATGATGTGCGACTCGCTTATGAAGCAGACAGTCTGCCAAAGCTGCCAGCTTATAATGATGAGTGGACCGTCGCAGAAGCTCAAGCTGCCTTAGATGCGTGGTTTCACGTGATGTGGGGTAAGTTCTTTCTTTGGTGTGTAACTACCTTGTCCATGCTGATGCATCTCTTGAAGTCTATACGGGAGAGAAAGGGACAGACCTTCCCCAAGGTCTAAACTAGAGCAACTTCCAGACAGCTGTCACCCCGCATGTGCCTTCTCGGTGGAGCGCTGACATTATGAGCAAGCCTTCCGACTGTCCTTTCCACCTGATCCTCACACTCTACAATGACCTCTTTGAGGCCCAAGACACGGCTGATGCCTTCTGCTGAATTCTATCTACATTGTCAAACATGACACCACTTCCTGCCAACCACGACGGGCCTCTGCAGACCCCCTCAAGGTGCATGCACACACTCTACACTACCCCAATGAAGCCACACTGTGACTAGCCGCCAGATTCTGCTTGACCACTTTCAAGTCTGGCCATCCCTTCACTGGAGACGATCTGCGATGAGAATGATGTCATGGGCCCAACTCCGGTCTTTTCGGACCCTGAGCCCAATTGCGACAATCGTGAACATGGCAGTGCTGATGCGGGGGTGGCTGGACATGGTGAATGCAATGCTGACTCGGACGTATACACGACGCTGCCAGACACATTAGCCATGCCTACAGACTGGTCGGATGGTCTAGACAATGTCCCTACAGTGAGCGAATTTGTAGGCACAGGCGTGGGCAAGAGGAACTCGACATACGATGCAGATAACATGACCATGAAGAAAGATGGTGGTGTTTCCATTGAGGACCCTGCTATCAGTGATGTCGACGCTAGCGACACAGCCAATTCAGTGATCCCAGCTGAAGACCCACAGACGGCAACCCACATGGAGTCAACGACCACCATTGAGCATTCTGCTATTGGTGATGATGCGAACGTTATCGCCAATGCCAGTGCCAATACCAATGTTAACGCCAACGCCGATCCAATGATCCCAGCCCAAGACCCACAGATGACAACCCACGGCATGCACAAGTGCAAGTGCTAGGGGCTGCTCCCGGAGTCAACAACCAAGTGCACTAAATCAATAGGTGAGATGCAGGCTGAAGGGGTTTCTAGCGTGTCTCGTCTGAGTCGCTCAGTGCAATCCAAACCGGTACCTCCCATGACGCCTTTGAAGACACGAGCCCATGTGCAGCGGGAGGCACGTGAGGTGGAGGCATGTGAGGCACATAAGGTGGAGATGGTGAGTACTCAGAAGACGAGAGGGCGCAAGGGCAAGACATAGGACTAGATGTTCATTTGAAGTGGATAATCTTGTTTTGTTTTGAATAGGATAAGCATGTCAGGAGATAATGTCGAGTTAGTAGCAGATAATCTTATTCTAAATGAGAATGTATTGGCTTGAGTTTATCCACAGATTATGCAGGATAATCCTTAGGATGATCGTGTGCAAGTTGCTTCTCCCATAAGCGATACTAACGTGTGCTTAATCCAGTTTTACAGAGCATTATCCAGAATGTACATAAGCTAATGTATTTAGATTATCTGAATCTAATTCATCTTCTGAATCATAAGGCACATGGGAGGGAGAATATTCAGTGTCGGGAATAACAGCAGAGCATGTGCACTGAGAGAGCCAGAAAACAGAAGTCGAGCATAGATCCGGTATGCAGTAAGCTCGAGCGCACACTGAATGTACGAGAGGGAGGACCCACCTGTGCACCCCCAAAACTGCCCTTCTTAAGCGTGTTCTCGATGCCCCAATAAAGACTGGGGGTCGCTCAGCTATCAAATTCCTCTATCATAAGGGGTTTACCCAGCACATATATGATATGATTATGGATGGTGACAGGAGCGTATTAGCGTTCGACTGACGGGATATGACAGATTAGAAAGGCAATGTCGATGGACCTTCGAAGATAATGCATGTCGACAAGATTTGAGGTTCAGCCACCATTTCATGAGGACAGGCTAGGGGAAACTGTTGTAAGCTAGAATATTAAAAAGGGGTAAGCGAATTAACATCATCAATGCATTGCAATAAATTGAAAACAAATAAACCGCTTCCTTGCATCCAAGCGGATTCCTATATGCAGGGTAGAATGGAAAGGCGAGGCAAAATTTAGAGCCTCCTCCCCCCAGGCCACCAAGGCAATCTGCAGATAAGGAGGGGCCGACGGTTACGTGGTGGACTTTGGTAACAACGAGGGATACTTACCGCTTCGACCCTCCAGTATAACGATGGCGGCATTGGTCGAGGGAAGAAACTTGCAGGAGAAGTCCCTACCCGTTAAAAAACTTGCAGCAATGAATGACCATAGAACAATTAATGTCCGATGCTGCACGAAGTCCGGTACGGTTGCCCCTCATCCCCCCTAAGCCCATATTGCGCTCCATACCAAATACTGGAGTGAAGGTTGACTCAGTAGGAGGGGTTACGAGGCCCGGAAGTGAAGACCTGGAACTGCATCAACCATGTATGGATCCCTTAAACGTTGTGGTGCATAACCAAATAAAGTATATGGTTCAGGTGCTTATATGATGGGCCACTTTCCTGGCTTGCGACCACGTAACCTAACGGGGACTTAGAGATTTTGGGATGGTTTTGAGGCGATCAACCTTTGCTGTGTTGTGTAACCGCCATGCCTGCCAGACTCTACTCTAGAATTTGGTATGGAGCACAGCAGGTATATGGGTATAAGAGGGGACGTTCAGGTATAGGATTTCATTAGAACCCTTGTCCTAATATCCCCTTTTCGACATCTGTTACTGACTTGGACTTACCTGCGCTGGACTCCTACACCTCCACCATTTACATCGCGCCTCTTCCAGCCCTGCAGCGCCCTTGAAACTGCATTCCAGAATTTCATATCAAGCACGCGGTGGATGAGGGCAGGGGTACATGTGAGTGCGTGTGGGCATGACGGTATGCATACGGAAGCTGGCGCGGTCTCGGAAACCCTCATTGGCCTACCCAACAATCCTCCAAACACCACCCTATTGTATGCCCACTGTTTCTTTGACCTCCCATGGCTAATGATCTTCACAAGCCAATTTCGATAGCCTCCGCAGACAGGTACTGCATTACGTCCGACCACCAACTTGCCCTTTGCATCGGCCTTCAACCTCAATAGTGCGCAGTGCGGGCGTGTGCATATGTGAATGCGCACGTAGATAGACATGTACACACACGAGCCAGGTGCGTTACTTCTATCAGTCGATAACACTGACATCCACTCCCTGCAGCAGTCGACTTAGTGAACCTCACATAACACATTGAAACTCGACCCACATAGCATGATCGCGGCTTGTGTCAGACTCCACTCCAGCATTTGGTATGGTGTGCAACGTGGCAGCAAGCATGTGTACATGTGCACAATTTTGCGAAGGTGACGACCGCCAGCCTGACTGACCAACCAACGGCTTGGCCTTGCGCATGCAGACATATGCACGGTATTGCTAAGTCGACCACCACCACCCCGACTGACCACCTTGTTACTCGACTGCAACTATCTCTGCCTCAACCACCACTGCATCATCGCACCGTGTTACCCACCATTCCTACCATCAAACTCCACTCCAGCATTTGGTATAGAGCGTAATGTGGGGATGCATGTGCAGATGTGCATATAGCATTGCCATCCTGACCGCCAGCAGCCCGACGGACCGCCGACCACCTTGGCTCTCGACCGCCACCACCCCTGTCTCGACCACCTCCTCAACATCACACCGTCTCGCCTGCCGTGCCATCCATCAAACTCTACTCTAGCATTTGGTATGGAGCACAATGTGAGGACATGTGCGCATATGTGTAGGCAAGGTGGGAATGCACATGCATATGCATGGGCGATGCGGGGACGCGCGTGCATAGGTGTACACGGTATTGCCATGCTGAGCGCCACCAGCCCATTAGACTATCCAATAACTTAACCCTTGACCACCACTATGCCCACCTCAACCACCACCTCAACGTATCTGCCGTCCCTGCTATCAAACTCCACTCTAGCATTTGGTATGGAGCACGATGCAGGGACATGTGTGCATATGGGTGAAATTATTTGTCTTGCTATGCTGACTGCCACCAGCCTGATGGACTGCATAATGACTTACCCCTCAACCGCCACCATCCCTGACCTCGACCACCACCATCCTTGACTATGACTGCCACCCATATGTTGTACACTGTCCCCGCTGTCAGACTCTACTCCAGAATTTGGTATGGAGCATGACATTGGGATGCGCATGCGTACGTTAACTATAGTATATTGACGGCCACCAGCCCACTCAACCGACCGCTCGACATCTTGCCTTATGACCACCACCATCCCTGTCTCGACCACCACCTCAATGTCTCCACGTGTTGCCCCCCATCCCACCATCAAACTCCACTCCAGCATTTGGCATAAAGTGCAAAGCAGGGATACATGTGCGCATATGCTGATGTGTACACAGCATTGCCATCCTGACCGCCAACAGCCTGACAGACCGCCTTGCCCCTTGACTGCCACCATCCTTATCTCAACCACCACCTCAACATCTCCATGCATCGCCTGCTGTCCCACCGTTAAACTCTACTCCAGTATTTGGTATGAAGCATAATGTGGGGATAGGCATGCAGATGTGTGCACGGTTATGTTATATGGTCCACCACCCGCCCGCCCAACTGACTGCCCGATGGCCCTGACTGCTTGCCTTTCGACCGCCACTGTCCCCGCATCGACCACGACCTCAACATTGCACCGTCTTGCCCACCGTTCCCACCATCAAACTCCACTCCAGCATTTGGTATAGAGCACAATGCGGGGATGTGTGTGCGGACATGCAAAATCATTTGTATTGTTATGCTGACTACCACCAGCCCTATGGACCACCTTGTCCCTTGACTGCCACCATCCTCATCTCAACCACAACCTTAGCGTCGCACCGTGTTGCCTGCTGTTCCTGCCATCAACTCCACTCTAGCATTTGGTATAGAGCACAATGCAGGGAGTGCATGTATACGTGTGGGCAAGGTAGGGATGCGCATGCATATGCATGGGCAATGTGGGGGCACATACGTGTAGGTGCACATAGTATTGCCATGCTGAGCGCCACCAGCCTGTTGGACCATCCAATAACATAACCCTCAATGGCCACCACCATCTCATCATCCCACTGTCTCATCCACTATCCTATCCATCAAACTCCACTCCAGCATTTGGTATAGAGCATAAGGCGGGGACGCATGTGCATATGTGTGCATGGTGTGGGGATACGTATGCATACATGTGCACAATGTGGGGTCATGCGTGGGTATGTGTGTACAGCATTGCCATTCTGACCGCCACTAGCCTGACGGACCATCAGACGACTTATCCCTCGACCACCACCATCCCTGACCTCGACCACAACCTCTACATCATATGCTATCCCTGCCATCAGACTCCACTCCAGCATTTGGTATAGAGCGTGAGGTGGGGATATGTGTGTGTACACGTGGGCAAGGTAGGGATGCACGTGCATATATGTGCGTGGTACGGGGATGCGCATGCATACGTGTGCATGATGCGGGGACGTGTGTGCATACGCGTGCATCGTATTGCTATGCTGACTGCTACCAGCCTGATGGACTGCACGATGACTTACCCCTCGACCGCCACCATCCTCGACCTCGACTGCCACCATGCCCAACTTTGACCACTACATTAATGTATCCGCCATCCCTGCTGTTAAACTCCATTCCAGAATTTGGTATGGAGCACGATGTGGGGATGCACGAGTGGACGTGTGCACAGCATTGTCATCCTGACCACTACCAGCCCAATGGACCACTGACTACCTTGGCCCTTGACCACTACCATCCCCACCTCGGCCATGACCTCAATGTCACACCATGTCACATACCATCTCTACTATCAAACTCCACTCCAGTATTTGGTATAGAGTGCGATGCGGGGATGTGTGTATGCACAGGCATAGCGGCATTTGCCATATCGAGTGCCATCACCCCACTCAACTGACCACCTGGTCGTGTTTATTTCGACTATCATATTAAGCCTCTACCCCCTTCGCAGTCGATCATCACGAGTGAGGCTCCACGGATTTTGCGCACACCTGTAGCAGCGCACAGAACCACCTACTTGCCTTCGCAACTAAGTTCGATATCGATTGCCTGTCACTATTGTGTCGGTAGGTGCGCGTCTCTACGGATGTGCACGAGCACCATCAACCAGGTGTGTCACTCACATGAGTCAATAACACTGACGTCTGCTCCCTGTAGCGATAGAATTAGTAAAAATCACTTAATACATTGAACCCACCCCACATAACACGCCCACCGCTCGCGTCAGACACCACTCCAGCTCTCACGTTGTATAGAGCACAACACAAGAGCTAGTCATGTATACAAGCCAGGTATTCAGAGTGTGGGCTACAGTGTAGGCTTTTCTTTGCATCGGCGATTGGCTGATGCCTCTCGACCACCTCGTTGTCGACCATCATGAACCAAACTCAGTCATCTCCGCCCATGTATTCTGTGCTTGCCCCAACCACCACCTAGGTCAGCACTTGCATACTGGCCCGAGCTTTCATACTGATACATGCGTGTGTTTGGTACGTATGCCCGCATACAAATAGCCTAGAGAGACTGGCCATTGCAGGCGGTATGTATTTCCGCCCTCCAATGCTAACACCATGTTATTCTTCTCATTGTCTATACATTACTATACTAGGTACCAACGGACCCAGAATGTGTCATAACTGGCTAGTCCATGCTACCCTGATCAATACGATGCATAAATCAGGGACCCCCGGCAGTCGCCAATGGTCGATACCATTTGACCTTCATGAGCACAATACCGAGGCGTTTATATGATACAAGCACTGATGTCGCAAATAAGGTATGCAAATAAGCACCCGACCGCAGCACTCACTTAAAAAGAATTCTATCGAAGTTGAGACTTCCAGCACTGTATCCACATTCTTTCCAGTATCCACGATGTCCTCTTCAGCTGACTCTGCATTCATGGAACTTATGTCACGCATTGAGAGTTTGCGGTTTATGCCTCTCACAGATGCCAATGTCCAGGCGTTGAAGCAGCAGTTCATGCTGCTCCTACGTGGTCTAACAGATTTTAGCAAACTTCCCAACACGTGTTTTGAATGTTTTTATGCCATCCTTGTGAAGAACCTCGATGAGAAAGTTATTACAAGCAAGTCTATCGAGGACTTCATTGTAGAGTATTCGGAGCAATCGTGCCTCCTATGTGTAAACTACTTTAATCTCTAGTGGAAACAAGCCAAAAATCAACTTGAAGATGCTATCCAAAGGATAGATGCACTCCAGACCGATGCAAACGAGCTTGGTGAATGCAATACAGAGATAGAAGAGGCAGAACTCACCAAGATCCAAGCTGAACATGCAGTACAAATGGCCCAAGCTCAGTTGGAGCGAGCGCAATGCCAAAGTATGAGAGCTGTCGAGGGTCAAGTTTAGAGCACTCACTAACAATGATTCAGGAGACTTCATCACGCAGCACAGCACCTTCAACAGAAAGATCACAATCAGGCACATGGAGGAGGTAAGCCAAACCGGTTTAAACGACTATGCTAATATTGCACCTAACTACCCTAAATCAAACTCAGTAGTCTGCGACCAGAAGAAAAGAAGAACAAGCAGGTCATGCTGTGTCTGACCTATCGACCTATGTGACAATAACGCATTCAACACCAGCCCCAGAGGTAGACACCTCGACAGCTATAGTAGGGGGACAATATCAGAATCTGACATTCTGTTTAATGTGCCTTATTGTACTAATTGCTGCAATCCACATAAAGGTTTCCGCAAGGGGAAAGTCATACCAGCCTCAGAACGAGGCCATAGCGTCAACATCTATACAAGGTGCAAACACGAATCAGTCGTCCTCCATCAAGCAAACAACTGGTCCGCTCAACTCACTGCCTACATTATTGTTACCCACCAAACAAAAGTCGACTCTGCCACTGCTACCAAAATCTGGTGATGGATCGAAGCAAGTGAAGTATGAAGATCTTATAGAGACTCCGGAATTGGTTGCCTGCCACCAAGCTCTTGTCAAATGAGATCTTCTATTGACGTGGCCTGTGGACAAAGTGGGTCAATTAACGATAGCATAGTATTGCACACATCGCTGATTTGCTTCACAGTGTGACCTCTGCTTCAAAAGTAATATGCAGTGCACACCTAGCATCGACTATAGCAACGTCACTTGCAAGAGATGCCATCAGAAGCACTGGAAATGCACTTGATTTGGGAGAAACTCTCGCAGCAAGATAAAAGGGAAAGACAAGAACATCCCTTGGGCTGTCTTCAACGGTGACGGTCACTCTATATACAAGAAAGTGCTGGTAGAGTACCTCCCTTGGGTCGAAGCATGCTGCCATGCAGTGGAATTCTCAGACAAAGCGTTGAACATCAAGATCATCAAGCCGGACGCACTATCTGCCACCCTCAAGGGTGGAAAGTTCTATCTGCCTGAAAAGGGGATAACGCAGTACAAGTACGACCCAGCAATGCTTTCAAAATATAATCCGTGGAAGATACTGTTCTACAAGATAATCGTCTGTGCATGCCTTTTGGCAGCCTCTCGCAATACGGAGAAAAGACCTGCAGGATCATCCAAAGCAAAGGAGGACAGCCAAGAGTCTTTGTCTAAAGAATCAGAAGAAGATAAACTATCATTGGGATCTGAAGGCCCGCAAGACATGGGGCACCCTGAGGATGAACCTGCGCATTCTGCTAGCACCGATGTCAGTGTGGCACAATCATAAAACTAGCCCCATTCTAGAACGTGCAAGCATCATTACTCTTCATCGGCTGGCGATGATGAGGACACCAGCATTCAGGATAGCAGTATGGAGAGCAGTGCAATGAGGCCACAATCCATCTGAATGGGATGCCGACTGTTTAAGCAGCATTGCATCGACTCCGAGTCAGATGAGTCAGATGGAGATACTGTCCCCGAAGGCCACCCGGTGATAATGCTACGGAACGAGAGCTTCTAGCCAATGACCATCACTGTCAGGACATCCTAAGCATTGGCATGGAGGAGCATGGAGTAGACAAGCATATGGCAAGTCCTTCTGTAGACTACCCTGAGGATGACATGTACGCTGCAATGGATAATGCTGCCATTATCACCGCTGTACAAGAAACCAAGCTAATGGTAGGTCACCATGAGATGGGATTACATGACGATACATTTTCACCTATACAACAAACAGATGCCAACACCTGCAGAGGACAGGTTAAACGACGCAATTGGTCAGGATGCTGATTGCAGACTGGATCTCTCCATACATCACCCCTCCAACCCATTCAACAAGGCAGGCCCTTCCTCGATGCATGCCCCAAACACATCCTCCAATGCGGGTCCCTATCCTTTGGGCATCAATCCTCAAGAATATGACCTATCCACACCTGACAACATACACAGTCATGCATTTGCGAGGTGCCTGCAAGGTTTCCGATCATTACACCAGTCAATTCTTAGCCAGAAGCTGACTGCGCAGGCTCTGTGAATATGCCTTGAGTGTACAGAAAGCACGCGGATGAACATGCCTTTCAGTGAGTTCAGCAATGCCTACATGTACTGGTATGACACAGATGTGTTCAGTAGGTATATTCAATGCAACCCATAAAGTTCTACAAATCGCAATAGAAAGGGCTCACAAAGGATACGCAACATATCGGGCACGTATATTCTTGGGACATTCAAGAACATTTGATATCGTCATGGGCTGTAGGGGAGGTGGCTCCTTCGTGTGCTGATACTGCCTCTGACAATGTATAATATAAGCACTACCAAACGTAGTATCCTCTCAATAACAGTCACTCCCATCACAGCACAAGTTTGTAAGCATCGAAATTCTAGGTTTTATGCATATCAAGGTACATGCTATAGTGCACCACTTAGCGTTTGGCTATCACAAGATTCTGATCCATACACGTATTATAATAGCACTATGACCATGTTCCGGTCATCATAGTCATTAATATGAATAAGAAACTGCACAGTATTTTTAGCCCCTCACCCTCCTAATTGGGCCCTTTGACATATGTTGACCTTTCTATATTGCACCAATAGATCCCGTGCTCGACCACTATCACAACCGCAAGATTAATTACGTGGTGCCAAGGATTGAGTCAGCATACATTGTTGCTGCAGAAGTTGAACACTTATGAAGACTAAGACTTCTGTATCATATTTGCGCCTTGAGATGCTTAACCATGGTAATCCTCCCTGTTCTCCTTGGGGATTATGGTGTCAGTATCATGAAAGACATGGAATGAGAATTGAATCAAACGTTGAATCTATTGAGACCAAGAAGGTAGAGAATCGTCCAGCTCATCATATAGGCTCTAAAGTCATAGCGTAGCCTCATGCAAGTTCAATGTATGGTTGGTGCATTTGCGGTGATGGTGAACATCCAGATGGGAGCACAAGAAGGCTGTGTGAATGGACAGAAAGAGGGAGAGGCCATACACCTTCCCATATTCAGCGAAATGTTTGAGAAGGTGGAGCCATGCTTCTACACGGTCAACATGTTTCGCATGGAGGTCTAGCATTGTCTGTGAAAGGAAGTCAACCGGTCGAAAAGAAGTGCAGCAGCATGGCACTTACCACTTTCTGTGTTATGCAGTGCAATGCATTCTTTAAATTTTCACCCAAATCTTGACCAACGTCAATGGCAGTTCCAAACTCTCCAATCTAACGGTCTATTTGCGCGTAGACAGCAGCAGAAACAATTTCATTCAAATATTCGAGTTTGTGGGCCACAGAGTTAGGAGTTAGGGGTCAGGAAGCAGATAAGGAAGGGACAGGCATGGTGTCCGCAGAAAGTACTCATGAAGCCCGGCATATTCTAGACTAACACACCTTCTGTTTAATTGTAATAAACTGCAAGTTATAAGTAATAACATATATACATCCCATTATAGCGAGAAATCCAGGTGTGCGAGCGCTTAAACCTATCAGTCAAGCAAAGAGATGTAACGAAAATTGACATAGCCACAATTCAATCTGATCTAATAGAAGTAAGAAAATCCTGACCCTAACCCTAAAGCTGTGCTGGAGAAGTAAGTAAATTTGTAGTTGAGCATCTAAAATTTTGTAGTCACAGCATTTCGGAATCTGAAATTTTTTCCTACATACATCAACAAGTGTAACGCAGCACTGGCGCAAAGTCCACCTCATTAAAAATGATTGATTTTGTTCCTCATCAATCATAACTTTATACTCCTTCTCTCTCTCTACTTCTATCGCTACAGGTCTAGGTAGGCATTAACCTGGGAGTTGGCTCTTTTTATGTGGTAGTAAGAGAGACATATGGAAGACTGGATGAAGCGCAAGATTGTTAGAGAGTTTCAGCTTGTAAGCTAGGTTGCCCACCTTGCGCTTGACTGGGTATAGTCCTGCATACCGATCTACCAGTTTTTTTGATACTCCTAGAATATAGAAGTTTCTCGTGTTGAGCTACACCTTCTAGCCTTTTTTGAATACAGGGGTATTATGGACATAGTGGTCATAGTGCTCTTTTATCTATTCTGCTATAAGAGTTAGGGCTGCTGTTGCATCCTCTCATGCCTGTCACAACTCCTTTCATTGTTCATCTGCCAAGGGTACAAATATCAATAACAGTGAAACATAGAACTGAGGCTCAAAGCCATATATCAAGTAGAATGGCAAGTGCCCTATAGATGAGTGTTTGCATGAATTAAAGGCAAACTCTGCAATAGGTAGCCACTTGACCCAGTTATCGCAGCGCTATAAGTAGTACATCTATAGGTATGCTTCTATCTCTTGATTCTATTATTTTAACTGTTTATCTATCTATGGATAGTACACAGTTGATATTGCACTCTCTATACTGAGGCCTTTTAAAATTGTACAGAAGAGCTTGCTTAAAAACTGGGGTCCACGATCTGAAATAATCTTTTATGGGAGCCTGTAAAGACAGAACTATTTTTGAATGAAGTTGTCTGCTACTCCTTCTACATTGATTTTCTCAGTGCATAGAGTAAGATGAATAATCTTTCCATACCTGTTAGCAATAAGCTGTAGTACATTAAACTCTCCATTATCAGGCAATCCAGTAATGAAGTCACAGGTTACTACTTGGCCAGGACTATTAGGGATCTCATTAGGCTGTAAGAGACTATGTAGTCTAGTGTGTGACATGTTACCTCGATAGCAAGTATCACAGGTGTCCATGTAGTCCTTGATGAACTTGCCCATGCCTAGCTACCAGTAGTTACAAGTGACCAATTCTATTGTCTTTGCCTGCCCAGGGTATCCTATAGGTGGGAGATCATAGTAGATACAGACAATCTCAGCTCAAAGCATGTCATTCTTAAAGATATATACACAACCATAGTATAGCAGTAAACCTTGTTCCATATTCCAGTCTACCAAGTCATTCTAAAGACATGCTAGTCCAAGCTATTCTAGTCTACTAAGTATATCTGCTACCTCCTGTTTATATTCTCTGCACTCCCAGATCCATTGGAGCAGTGCCTTTTCAGAGACCACTGACAGGTGCTCTCACTTGGCTACTAATACTTAGAAGCAATTAGGTTGTAACAGTACTCATCTGAGGTTATTATCTGTATCTTCTCATTGGTAGTCTAGCTATTATAAAAGTGCATCTGCATGGCTGTTGGACTTGCCAGGTTTATGTGAGATAATAAACTTGTACCAGGATAGATAGAGAGCCTATCATGCTTGTTAGCAAGTCAGGTTTTGTGCTGTACACTAGTACTCTGATTGGATCTCAAATATGCTAGAAAGTCCTTTAAGATAGTAGCACCAGACCTGCAAGGCATGAATAATGGCAAGCATCTCTTTATCATAGATCTCATAGTTGCATTCTGTATTGTTCATTGACTTGGAGTAAAAAGTAATAGGGTACTATTTGCTATCCTTCCTTTTCTGAGATAAGACCACTCCAGTCATGAAGCCAGAAGCATCAACGTCAATATAGATGTTGTGGTCTAAATCATACATTCTCAGGACAGGACTTTTAGTAAAGTGGTGTTTGAGCTCATCAAAGACTGCCTGCTCTTCAGCTCCCCATTACCATAGTATATTTCCTGTAAGGCAGTCCAAGGGTTTGCAGATAGCACTAAAGTTCTTTATGAAATGCTAGTAAAAGTTTGCAAAGCTATAGAACTTTTGTATATCTGAGATGTTCTAAAAGACTGGCCATTCTGCAATACTTTTGACCTTCACCAGGTCCATCTCTACTTGGTTTTCCAAAATGAGCACACCAAGGTATTCTACCTTGGGCTGTTTAAATTTACACTTTTCTGGCTTACAGAACAGGTCATGCTCTGCCAGGCACTTTAGGACCTTATGTACAAGGGTACAATGTTTTTTGATGTCATTGGTAAATATGAGGATATTGTTGAGGTAGATTATAACTTTTCTTAAGACAATGAGGTTCTTAAAGATGTCATTTATGAGTACAGAGAATGTGCTAGATAAGTTGGCTAACCCAAAGAACATTATGTTCAGTTCGAATAACCCTTAGTTGGTTACAAAGGTAGCTTTTTACTTGTTACTGGTCTTTATTCATATGTTATTGTACTCCTAGCATATGTCCAGCTTGGTAAAGTACAGTCATTAACTGCCCAACATAAAGCTGAATTGGTGTCCTACATTGTTCTGATATGAAGGATATATTCCTCATTTTAAAAATTTAGTACATAAGTGTGTTAATATCTGCCCTATAAAATTGACATCTTTCAGGAGTATACAAAGGAGAAAATATACAAATAGCAATAAAACTTTCCAACTTGTCCAGAAATGGCATTTCTGGGCTAATGTAATATATGGGCACCTCTGCTGTGGTAGGGCCACTGACTTACTCTATATCGCTATTTACTGACTTCTAGCCCTCCTGGTTATCCTCCTGCCCATTCTCCTGGTCATCTTTCTCCACCACTAGCTTCAGAATCTGAGGCAACAAGTCCACCTGTACAGGTTTTAACACTGTGAAGGGCTTCTTTGCGGCTTTAGCCTTCTTCTTCATGGCCATCTACAACTTAACCTCTCACTGCTACTCCCAGCTTGTGGCCTTGTTGGCTACCACCCTCGCTGCATCCTCTGCCTTCAAGTAATGCATTATCTTGGTGTGCTTCTTCTGCTTTGTCTTCTTTGCTACTTTTTTCCTATTCTTTCACTTCTGCTATACGACAAACTTGATGACATGCCTATAGAAGTCATTACCAGTCAAGAGGTGTAGGAGCCCATCCCCAACTAATCTGCCTCATTTCGAGCCTGAGGACTTCTTCTTTTCAGAGTGTGCAAGGTGCTTTCAGAGAGTGTTGCAGTAGAGGATATTAAGAATGTTTGTTACCTGTAAGTCACGAATCTGTACCTTCAGCTGAGCCTTGCAGTACTGATTTTCTCATCTGAAGCAGCTTGTGCTCAGTATCAGTCTTTGGGGAGATGGTAAGGAGACTGGGATTGCAAAACTTGACAGAAAAGATAAGGTGAATAATGTTTAGCATCATCTCAGGCATAGCAATAGGAATCTCGGACAGGAAAATGGATAGATCGTGGGCTTGGAGGCTATAAGTGGTTATGAGCATAGTATCCTGCTGTTGTTAAATGAAGGATGGCCCAGCAAGGGGGGTATTAGGATAAAAAGGCATTAGCAACGTGGATGGACATGAAGATGGGTTAGATTCATGCATCTCAGAGGGCAAGATCCTGGAGAAACTTTGTGACAAGATGGACAGGCATTGCTGGTTGGACCAGAAGCTCACCTTCACATGATATCTCCTTACTCAGCACTAGCAAGTCTACTAAGATTGCATTTCTGTTGAGTGGCCACATGCCTGTTGTCCAGAATGCAGAATGGATGGTCTCAGGCTTAAGAGTACAGAGGTGGGCTTTACTATATATGACAAGAAATTGTTTTTGCTGATCTTTTCACTGGTACTGTGCTGCCACTTGTCCTGCTTCTGACTCTAGCACTACTTTAGAACACTGAAGACTGCAATGTTGAAACTTTGATATATGTGGATAGAGTGGACTAGATAACACAAAACATGGATGTGATACTCCTGAGCATACTCGAGAAAAGCACAAGTGTAATGTGAGTTGTATCCATCAACAAGGAGGAGTCAGTCACGTCCACCTGCCTTTTGTTTGGTTTGCTTGTCAAACTGCTTAATCTATTCAACTTCGATTTTCTCATCAGTTTAGCCTTTCTTTGAGTATTCTAACCTGCTTTATTATTAGTGGTGTGTAACTGTACAAAAATGTTTACTTATGAAGCATTGGCCGGATTATCCTGTTGCCATTTTACCTAAAATGCTGACCTCTTTATAATGACAGTGGGTAGTGTTGCAGTCCCATTGGTACAGATTATAGTAATCACAGTAATATTTTCTTGATTTCTGTCCTTCTACTAGTAGTGTGGCCCCTTCTTTCATGCACTGATGACTCGCTCAGACCACCCTGTCCCTATTTTAAAACTGACCTCATTGATGGTGTAGATACAGTCCTGCTCAATATGATACTTGTTGATTATATCTTCCAGCAGGGTAAAGTATGCATCATGGATATATAGGTTTATGGCACGGCCACATTTTATATTGAAAGGGCACAACCAGAAGATCTTGAAATGGTCAGAGTGCTTTTCAACAAAGTAACCCCTTCTTCTGAAAACTTATCACTAAGGTGAGCACATAGGATTTCATCAACATGTTTCTTTAACCTCTGATAGCTAAGTGGAAATCCCCGCCACTCTATTTTCTGCACATAAAAGATCATGATGTCCACCTCAGCCTTCTTCAGCCATGACTCTGTATTAGCCCGATTTGCCCATAATTGTCAACCCACTGCATACTTTAGTAGGGTTCTATAATAGAGGCTAACAGTTCACCCTGTCTCCTGCTGGTACATATTTATAAAGTCCCAACATATTGTACATGCACCTCTCTGTTTGGCACTCAGCTTTCTAAGCTCAGCTAGATATGCTGTGATCGCACTCTTCATCAAATTATTGTGTTTTTTCCTCTCCTTCCACTTCTTCTGAGCATTAGATTGTGCCTTGCCAGGTATTATGGTAGAGCAAAAGGTACATAGTAGGGTGGGATAAGAATGCTGTGAGCATCAAGCTTGGTATGCACCTATCGCATAAACAGGATGCATCTAGTAATTACATAATTATGGCTCTTCACATGAATCTATCTATATCTTGCTCACTTCTTTGACAGATTTCTGTCATTTAAAGTGTGCATGTTGCAGAATATTCCTTGTTATATGATAGAACACTTCAATTGGGTCTACTATGACTTATGTTCTATCTTCAAGGTGTACAAAATTTATCAATCTCACAAACAGTAATCCTTACAAGCTTAAAACCCATTTTGACATACAACAACATACATGAGATTCATGAACCTGTTCTAACCTTGTTGCAACTTATAAGAGGAATGGAACAGAAAAAGAATCATCTCAATCCATGTACAGGACACCAAGATATAATAACTTTGTGATGTTAGTCAGTGGTATTATATCAGCCAGTTGATGACTATACTTGGCCTTCTTAAGTCGATCCATTAAGTCTGACACTAGTGGTAGTGGGTATTGGTTTTTAATGGTGATGTTATTCAACTTTCGATAGTCCTGTACTGGTTATAGACTACTATTCTTCTTTTTGATGAAGAAGAACAGTGAAGATATTAGTGACTTTGACTTCTGAATATATCCTTTGGCCAAGTTCTTACTGAGAAACTTGTCAAGTTTGACCTGCTCACTAGGTGACAGAGAGTATACCTTAGAATGGAATATTCTGGTATCAGGTATAAGTTCAATAGTGTGATTATATGGACCATGCTCTAGTAGGTATTCTGAAGTCTTCTTAGAGAATATACATAGATACTCATGGTACTGTGGTGGTACAATCTCTTTGACTGGATAGATCTCCTTTTTCTGGTACTCCTACTCAGTGAGTTGTTAAGAGTAGATATATGTTACTGAAGCAAAGAGCCTGGGTGCATTTTGTAGAGTTTCTCTATCTGCTAAAGCATCAAGAAAAGATTTTTCTGTGCTATCCCATTTCTATAGAAAACCTGGTAGAGAGGGTCTATCCTCCTCCTTCTCTTTGACTATTATAGCTGTATGTATCCTTCTAACCTTCTTTGCTTTCCTTACCTGTTGAGGGCTTCAGCATGCCATAAGCTATACCTCCATATCACGTGCTTTGGCCTCAAGGCTTGGTTGCCTTTAGGTTGGCTGGACATATTTCTGGATATCTCAATAACTACAATAAGCCATGTTCCCAGTCTACTTCAGGGTTGTGCTCTTATAGCCAGTCTAGGCCAATGATCACATTTTTATCTTTTATATCTGTCACTATAAAGACTACCTTCTCGATATGGTCTCCTACTGCCATGTCTAGCATGGCTACCTCTGTAATCATTCTATTATGGTTTTCTGTTTCCACTGTGCACCCAAGTCTGGATAAAAAGTGACAGGTGAATTACCATGCCAAAATGGTAGATAATCACTATGCAATTGGAGCATAGTCACTCATTTTGCGATTTGAGCACTGGATGATGTTACCTGTTTTTACTGGTGATTTATCTATTGAAAGTCAGCTGAATTTTGCTCAAATTTACTATATAGTGCAAAAGGGTAATGTAGTAGTTTCTCCTGGTTTTTTTGGTAGTTGTTACTGAGGCATGAATACCTGCACATGCTGTTTGGTTTTAGTACTAGACAACTAAATATATTGTGATTTAGAACACATTATATCACATAGTACTACAAAACTCGGTGAGATGCAGCCAAAGGTGTAGTTATAAAAGGTGGGCAGGATACTTAAGCTCAGTCTTGGAATAAGCTGAGCAAGCAGGGAAATAGGAAAAGCGAGATCAAGAAATAATTAGATGGAAGGTATATGCCAAAAACTCACTAGGAATAAAAAACAATACATATTAATATTGAGACAACAATATGCAGAATGCTATAAACTCACATTTGAGCATACCAGGATAGCTGGAGGAAGACTGCAACCAAGAGCTCAAGGCCCTTAAGCAGGCCATGGCTCAAGGATGTGTGGGCAGTCTGAAGACTTACCTGATACTATAGAAGCATAGTGTAAATATTCTGCCATGCACTCATTCCAGGGTCTATCATGTTAATACATATACATACCCTGCTACATAGTACAAAAAGCTAAAAATTAAAATACATATCTTCCTCTCCACAAAACTTATACAGTAGTGAACCATCTCAATCTCTTTGGGACTTGCACCAGAGCCCACAACCTATCACATAGTAATATAAGTTGATATTATGCCCAGTAAATGCATACATAGCATCAACCCACACTGCTCAAGTTACATTCTGCACATTTTTACCATGGTTGGCAACCAGCCAGAGTCCAAGTAGGTATAGCCAAGTTTTAGCAGCTGAGAACAAGGACACTAGATAAAGTATTCTAGAGTAAACAGCATAGCAGACCTAATAGCACACATAGATGAGCCCCAAGAGCTATATGGATGGACAACAGAAGTCAGAAAGGCAGGGCAATAAAGAAGAGTCAAGACAATAGAGGTTATCATGAGAGAAAATTGGATGGTTGCAATGACATTCACTCAAGTGCCTGTGTTTAGGACAGGCCACTGCAATCTTTACCACTGCAAACTGCTAGGTTCATAATGGGCTATACCTGGGTACTAGCAGAGTACCAAGTTTTCTGGAAAATGTGGTGTCTAGAATGATTACTACTCTAATCACTATCTACCCATTAACTCCCAAGTTGCCTGGTGAAGTCAGCTTTTTACCCATAAACATTGGCCCGGTTACCACTTCTTGGGTGCACAGTGCCCATCAATATTGTATAGAGAGATTGGCCTTGCCAACTTTCTCATTGTAACCCAATTCTGTACTATAAAATATCTATGTAAAAACTTAGTAGTAGCTCCACAATCTACCATAGCTACAATATTCTTGTGTTACTACTTGCCAATCAACCATACTAGAATGTGAAAGTGCTGTCTATTGTGATTTACTTTATATACAAAAGAGGAACCCAGTATAGAGAAATAACTATTTCTACAAGAGCTGTTATGTGTAGCATCTAGTGCGGCTTAAATCAGAAACTCTCCTTCTTCTTAGCTACTGTAAGAGCTGCAATCTTCTCCTCTACTGCCTTGAGCTGCATTTTGAGTGCATTCAGTTCTCCTGTCTCTGAGGATGTGAAGGTAGCTTGCTACCTATTGGGCTTAGGTTTGGTGCACTGGAACACATAGTGTCCTTCTCTGCAGTTCCAGCATGGGTCCTTAAAGGGTTTTTTACCTATACCCGCCATAGCTGCCTTCTTTTCTCACTTTTTTTATCCAAATTGCTTGGGTTTTTCTTTATTGTGCATGGCCATTGCTTGGTCCATAGACAGGGCTACCTTCTGGATCTTCTCAAGGTTTGAGATATCATGCACTCCTTGTGCAAAGACATTTTTGATCTTGTTGGGTAGCCTAGTATGGTAGTATTCTCGCTTGTCAATATCTTCAAAGGAGGTTCAAGTGGTGATCATATTAAACTATGTGGTGTACTTCTTAACTATACCAGGATAGTAAAAGTACTTGCAAAGTTTGGTGAGTTCTGCAATTGCTACCTTTTTATCATCAGCTGCACAGAAGTACACCTTGAAGACCATCTCAAAAGTAGCTGCATTCACCCATAGCATTTGGTTGGTAGCAATCTGGATGATGTAGGGACCTGCCTATTTAGCTGCTTCTTCTGTTAACTTGTTGAGGATAGTGATCTAGTAGACTTCAGCTGCCACACCTAGCATCTCTAGGGTAGTGTAGTAGACATAGGCTGTAGTAACAAAGTGTAAGCCATTTTAGGCTGACTTTCTATCATATTCACAAGAAACAAGTTGAGAAAGGAGTTTGCCAATATCAAAAGGGGCTAGAGTAGTTATAATGGGGGTAGCAGATCGACTGGGTAATAAAGATGAAGACAAAAAAGAGAATGAGGAAAAGCCTGAGAGAGTGTTGAGGTTAACAGTCTCACATTCTGGTTCTTTCTCAACTTCAGGCTCTTGCTTGGGGAGTTGGGAGCTCCAATGCAACAGGGAAGTGAGCAGAAGATGGTACAACTTGTTGCCTAATGAGTTCGAGGATTGTCTAAAAAGAAATTGCCCTAAAACATGGAGATTCAGTAAAGGTCACAGTGAGTATTGGCTTGTAACTAGTAGGACATAATGGTCCATGGGATGTAGGTTGTGAGAGAGCATGTAAAGATGGTTTGGATATAAAATAAGAGGCTAGTCTAGACAAGGGGTTCTTGGTAGTGACTGCTACTATTTGGAAGGCATTTTAGATTTTGAGATGTAGGTACTAGTAGGTTTGCAATGTGCTAGCAGATCAACTCCTTCTGACTATCAATAGAAATAAGTCTAGGGGCAATACCTTCATAAACTGCAGGAGTGTCATTAAATAAGAAGTTTTAGTGTGAACATGGTTGCTTCTCACAGATGTACTAGGTTATATTATCCCCATCCCAGTATTCATTTTGCTTCCTTATTCTAGAAACAGACATAGTAGGTGCACAATTCAATACTGTCTGCTCAGCCTGCTCAGTCTATTACTATGTTTTAGCCACAAGAGACATGAGCCCAAGGGTGTTCTATTTTGGCTTTATTTTACTGCCTTTCTCTAGCCTTCTATACTGTGAGGCAGACTACTTCTGTCAGTACCAGAGTCTTAGGTTAGGAGCTTTTCATGCACTGTACCACTAAGAGTAGCAAGCCTTGAGTTAAATCAAGACCACATCTGATAGTGTAACTAAAGTGTGCACTATGCTTGGCTAATACAGAGGATCAAAGTGCATACTGTACGAGAAAGGGAAACAGAGGTATGGATATGCTAGTACTTATGAAAGAGTTTCGACCTAATATTACAACTGACTATCAAGTGAGATCAGAGAGACTTATAAAGATAAGCAAGAGTATCAACAAGCACTTGTGCAGCAAGATCGGAGCAAGGCTCAATGGTCAGAGCTAAAGACAAGACTGTATTAAGCAAAGTATGTATGAGTAAAATACAGTAAGGCTTATCTAGAGACAAAAGGTTGAAACTGGGATCTCCAGATAGCAGAGTATAGGCCTTATATATGTGTAAGTAACAATAGGAAAAGGTAGACAATAGGTAACTATAGATGCAAGAAATAAGGAAAAGAACAATAGTTCTAAGTATAATAGTGACTGAGAACAATGGGGTATAGGAAGCTATTGTACTATAGGACAAAGAGACAGGTTACAATATAATAGAGGACAATAAGAATGACATGGGAAGTAAACTGTCCAAAAAAGGAAACTCTAGTGCTGGTAACAGATGTTAAATAGAGTGTTTGTAACACTCATGTTTACTAGGTTGTTTGCCAACACCATCTGAGAGTGCAAACCTAATATTTGCCTCCTTAATATCTTTTCCAATAAGGATAGCAACTTTGCATGGCCCATCTTTATCAAGCATGCAACTACTTTGGGATACAATGACATGGCCAAGAAGCTCAAGAGCAACAAAAAAATGGACAAGTTCTACTACAAAAAACTATATGCAGTCATAAGCCCCAATCACTATCTCATGTACTATTTATAACATCCGGTCAGGCTAGTCAGCGCATAAACCTTATCTGTGGAAAGGTAAAGAAGGCATGTCAATATCAAGTAAAGATAGTCTATGGCTTAGTTGTTAGAGACTCAGAAAAGATGACCTAGCTTCTTAATGGCATTGTGTATATCTATCCACATGACTACTAGATATATGTTTTCTTACATTGGACCAGCTTATAATATTGAATCAAGTTTTGCAGAACTGTACTATTGTGGGCAAGGAAGCTTTTAATGTTCCTATCTTTGAGAATATGCTCAATGACACCTTTTTTAGCAAAAAAACAGCTTCAGGTTCTGTATTATATCATATTTTACCTCTTCAGATCCTGAGAACCCTAAAAAGAAGGAGATTCTGGTAGTGATACTAGTACTTGTTTCTACTGTAGTATGTTAATATTGCCCTATTCTGTCTTTCTATTTGGTCTTACAACATGGTGCAGATTTATGTATCTATTAAAAATTACAAATATGCTCTATATGATGCAAAAAAGTTTAAGGTAAACTTGTACCTACCTGTATACAAGCAGAATATCATAACACTTGATGACATCAAGACTGGTAACCCTGAAGCATACTATATGGTTTTACACAGCCTCTATATCCACATTGTGTATGTCTCTATTATAATTACTACTAATATATGTTGGATTTAAACTTTCTATTAGTAGCAGTAATATGCATTCTGTCTTAAAGAAGAGCTACCTCAACATTGCTGGTATGGCCCAGCACTAATGGAACATTGTATCATCACCACATTCATTACTCTTGTAACTATTATCTGTTGGCTACAAAGCTCTGTTCTCTGTCATTATATTCTTTTTTACCTTTGAATAGTCTCTGTAAATACTTATTATCCTTCACTCTCTCTCATATGTGATTCTAGTACTGGCTGGCTAATTGGTTTTCTACTTGTTGGTGCTTTTTGGTACTGGCTTGCTAATTGGTACTCTACTTCTCTATAATACTGGACTTTAATGATATAAACAAGCTAATTTGGTTACTGCTATTTTTCTTTGTCTGACTGCTACTGTTGTTGGTTGCATGCTAGTGATAATTCCTGCAAGTTGGTCTGTAACCACTGAGAAATACAACTTTTCTAAGCTTAAGACTAGTTCTTAAATTATATATTGTTTGCATTACTATACTGCTTATTTCTATTTATATAGCTAGAAGCCACTGGTATTTCCTGTAGTCAACAAAGGAAACTTCAGCAAATAGCTTCAAAGTGCTGCTATTACTAGATTACAACTTCTACTGGTTATTACAAGTTTCTGACCCTAAATTGGTAGAAACTATAAACAATTAACAGTAATTGCTGAAAGTGGTTTTTTCTGATATAGAAGGTAGCTATAAGATGTTCAAGATGCTAACATGTGGAGAGGATGTTGAGAAGAAGAGAATAGTTGTCACCCCAGGTCTGGCAAAGACTGGATGACCTTAGATCAATTTGAATGGCACAGAGGCTAGGTACATGCTCAGCCATATCAGTGAACAGGAAAAATGCAAATGGCAGGTAGATGGACCACCTTTGAGATATACCAGGCACATGTAGAGTAGCCATTTGATAGTAACAGAAGATATGGAAGAGCAGGTCAGTGCCATAAAGAGAATATCTGAGATATTGAAAAGAAACTTGGTAAGTAACTAAGGCTAAATGTAGGTCGACCTGTAGATAATTGGAAACTGAACCTGTAGATTTGACTACTTCTAGAGGTCTGATTAGAAACTGCTTAAATCAGGTGACCTACAACCTGTAGATTATGTACCTATAAATCATAGGTCAAATTAATGATTTCATTTAGATTATAAATATAAAGCTTTTATAGCTATGTTTGAGGTTTTTAAGTATTGTTAAGATCACTTTTAATATTGTTTATACTAGAACTATGGCAATAAACATTAAACAAGGTCAAAAAAGCAAAAACAAACCACTAAAACCTCCATTTTGCACTAAGTTTGTATATCAGAATGTAGGTTAACCTGTAGGTGATTCAAACCTAAACCTATAAATCAGGGGAGGCTTGCCTAAGATGGCTGATTCAGATTTATAGCTAATTCATAATGTAGGTACCTAAACCTATAGGTATTTTTGCAGGTTCAAGCCAGGTCAACCTGTACTTAACCTGAACCTACGTTTAGCCTTAGGTAAGTATGTACATGTTTAGTTGTAGTAGCAGGGTAGGTATTGTGTTTTCTAGAGAATATCATTAGCACACCAATGACACCAAAGATTGTATGCTCACCATAGAGATATACTCAGAACTCTTGTCTAGCGACAGTGCCAGTAATGTCTAATAGTGGTCCAAGTCCAAGAGGTGGTCTAGATTATATAGACACATGCTAGCATGCTGCCACATATCAGTTTAGTGCCAGCTGGCCCAGCCCTTAACTAACTAGTAATTTCTCAGCTCACCTCAGGCTAGCTTTATCATCATCTCAAAAGCTCTAGCAAGTATACTTGGTTAAAGAAGGCCATTTTTGGCAAGTATGATTGATGAGGAAAAATAAAATTTAGACACTTGTAGTTAAATCATTTGCTATTCCTACTTGTTAGCTTGGTATATATTAGTAATCTCATTGTATAATCTTCTGCTGTCTGCAGCTTTTTTATGTTGAAATTTATAATATTGCCATAATAAGTAGCTTGTTCTCTATTTTTGGCCCCATCATGGTACCAAACATCTTCAGATTAGTCAATTACTCTGCATACAAAATGATAATTGGCATAATATATAACACCACATAATCTGTATGTTGTATTAAGCTTTGTAAAACTAACTTTGGTTTCAATGTTTACTTTAACATTATAAGTAATGCAAGCAATAAAGCATGGAGCATTTTCATACTTTGTTACTTATTGTAACAGTTATTGACATTGTGAGCATGCTATATTAGATTTTTGAATATGAGCTGCATTTAGCCATTGCTATACAGTTTTTTTTTATAGGTACCTAGTTTGGCTAGATAATTTTTCTATACATCTTGTATAAATGTATAGCAGATATCATCAGATTTCTCAGTTTCAGAATGATAATTAGTTGCTCTACAATGGTAGTTAATACTTATAATATCTTCATTAATATCTAGTAACTCTCTTGCTAAAGAATATAAATCTATCCCTTGTTGCTCTTGTAATCCTAACTCTGGTTGTCTTAAGCCAAGCATTGCTCGAATATAATCTCTTGCCTGAGTTATAGATATTTGAGAAGGAGTTGATACTACTTGGTCAAATACTATTTTTATTATAGCCAGTGATTTGTACTGCTATACAATTTCATCTGTCCATTGTTGTTTACTATCAGTATAAACTGCTAACAAAACTGTTAATAAACTATCATATGCACAGCTCCAGTTTTGACTATTTCACATAAAGCCATGTACTAGTTTACTCTCAGAAGCCTTACTTACTTTAACCTTCTTTGCATTATTAGATATAGTCAGCTCTATTTCCTCATCTCTCTTTCTTTTATTATTATGTTTGCCTGGCTGGTTGCTTATATTTGCTAAGGCTTGTGTACCTTGAGCTGGTATAAAATTACTTGTATTATTTTTTTTACAATTATGATACTCATCAGCTAGTGGTGCAACTTTGGTCTTTCTCCCTGGAGCATTAACAATCTTCTATAGACTAGTATTAGTAAGCTCTTTGATAGGAAAAGGATTATGTATTGACCATTTGATAAATGGATGAACCGTTTTAGGAACAAACTTTTCTCCTTTCCACTTTCTAAATGAATGTATTAGTTCACTTCTTGCAATACCTATAACCTCTGGTGAGCATTTTCCCAAATATCTTAATTTTGTTATCTCATCTAAGAGTTCTAGTTTTTTAAACTTTTGTTTTAAAGATCCAGAAATACCAGACTTTAATTTATTAGCATAGAATGATTGAACAATAATAGTACCTTCTAGTGTTAATCCTTATAAAAGACAAGCATATATAGACTGATGGTTTTTACAGTTTTGCAAATCAACTACATTGTTAGGTCTTGTACACCCTTGAGAACCATAATCAGTCATTGCAAAGTTAGGAATTACAGGTACTTGGTCTCTAATAATTTCAATAATCATACTATTTGCTAACTTACACTTGATAGTTTTACTTTGATGTACTAAAGGTATTACATTTTCAGAAAGACCTTTCAATTGTATTGGAGTTGGTGTTGCTGTAAGTTTTACAAATAGTGTATCCAGACTTTCCTTATTTTCAGATAAGGGCCTTGAAGTCTATCCTACTACTATACCTTCAGCCCCATTGGTTACACAACATTCTGTAGTATCATTAACTTTAATCATAACAGGCATACCTACACAAATATCAAGTTTGCCAGGATGATTTTTACTTAGATAGTGAAAAAGCTCCTATAGAGTCTTTTGAAGCTGTTCATTAATAATGTTGTTAACACGTTTGGGATTAATAGTCTTTTTCTTTTGCTTCTTAGATACTGATGCATTATTTTCTGAAGCTAGCTTATCAGCAGAATAAAATGTTGATAGTGTCTGTCCATTTTTAGTAGCAAATCTTTTGCATTCCATTTTGTTGATTTGGTCTCTATAAACATTCTATAAGGTAATAACTGATACATTTCTAAATCTAGGCTGATTCAATTTGGGTTTGGACTTGTTTGGATTATAGGACTGAGTAACTAGGTCAATAATAGCACTTAAACATATGTAAGTGTTTGATTATGGTAAATATATGTAGATTGCACTCACTGTCTGTTGACATTAAAGTGGGGCTAATTGAGAACACCCTCACCCAGGAGCAGAGTTTGGATATTATAACCTCCATAGTTTGGCATACACAGTCTATACAAGTTAGCCAGGTATGTAAATTAGAATGGAGCAAATGTACTTGAGAGGAGGCAAGCTCTTATAAGTATCATGGAGGACAGGGTCAACAGCACCTTCCATGTCCAGATCCAGAATATCTTCAGCTAGATCTATGTTCATAGTATTACTCCTACAGACACATGTAAGGTTTAAACTAACTAGTAGTATGATGAAAATAACTTACCCTTCAACGACCGACTTCTCTATAGCAGTGGTAGTGTCCGTGGTATCAGTAGTCCCATTGGCCATGCTTGCATTGATCAGGGCCTTATCAATAGGCTCATTGGTAGTGCTATTGATAGAATTATTGGTAGTATTGTTGATAGGCTCATTCTCAGTATTCATGACTATAGTCTCCTCTTCAATTTTAAGAAGCCTAAAAATCACGCAATAAGAAGAAAGTCTAACATATTGATTAAAGAGAACATATGTATCCTTGACATCATTAAAGTCTGTAGTAGAAAAAAGATTCTAGGTAAAAAGGTAAGTTCTACACTTGTATCTGAGATGGTAGCTAATGAGCTAGGGAGTAGCTAGAATAGGTAAAGCATTTACTATTCATCATCTATCTACTCATCGCTGAAGAAGGTAGCAGTGAAACTAGTGGATCTAGTAAAAGGTGTAAGTGTACATGCTGAAGCATAGAAAGTCATGGGAGTTAACAAGTAGAAAGGAACTGACTCTGGTATTCTAAGTAGCGTTAGCCTTGGGTGCAGACTTTGTGGCACCACAGGGCTGGCCAGGCATATGCTTTCCCTTCTAAGGTGAGTCCTTGGCTGTACTCTTCTGCATCTTTATAGCCTCGAGATGTGGAAGAGGCTACTTAATTGTCCTATATATATCTATAAGTATATTGCTCTACAACAATTTAACAATGAACATACTTCTTTGAAGTCTTGAAAACAATCTTCTAAATCTTAGAAGATGGAGATGGAGTAGCCTGACAAGTTTTTTTTGGTAGAAGATGCACTATACAAATTCTAATAAGCAGTGTAGAGAATATTAGAGTTCATAACTTACTCCTTCTCCTTAATATCCTTATCACTCTCTATACACATGCTGAAAACAATGCAATAAGCCAAAAGTTGGACCATAGAATGATAGGTTCCACACCATTTAGCAGCCTAAGACTTTCTCAGAGTAGGCTTGTGTAAAATCTGTAAGGTCTCAGCCTTCTCTATAGCTTGAATTTTTACCGTCTTTTTGCTACATAGATATTAGCTAGAAAATATGATAGCCACTCCCAAAATACTTACACAGGTGATGGGCTCTTCTAGCTACTAAAAGGGCTCATAGCAGTACTGTGGCTACATCTAAGAAGGCATTAATTACAATTCTAAGCAGGGTAAAGTCTAGATTAACACATGTCATATGGTAGATTTTGGAAGTCTAAGAAGGCAAGTACTTAGGCTTTTTATCAGCAGAGACCTCACCAGCAGAGTCCTCACCAGCAGACTTCTCCTTAGTACTAGTAATATACATACGTAAATCTTTACTGAGAAAACAAACAGAGGTAAACATACAAGTTGGTATTATTAGCACTTCACTCCTCAATGTCAATGTTATCAGGCTTCTCTCCTTCCTCATCAAGCTCTTTCTTCTCACCAATGTCTATAGCTTCTTTGTCCACAAGATTAGGCTCAATCTTAACCTTAACAGACCTAGTAACAAACTTAGTAAGTCTGATATACTAATGATAAATAGTGTAAATGCATGCCAACTTACACCTTTTTAGTGCTTGTCTGGGTCTGCTTCTTGGGTGGGGCAGCAGGTATAGGTATCACAGGTGCAGCCCTATCCAAAAATGAGTCGAAAAACATATCTAGCAGTCAAATAGAACATACACCTTAGTACGCTTAGTAGTACTAGCCTTGAAAGTGCTGGTGGCCTTTGTAGATGTCACCTTTGCCTTGGTAGTTGCTGTTTTCACTAAGGCCTTGTGTGTCTGCATTCTCTTGGTGCTGTAAAATGAAATAGTAAGTCAATACTTGAAAAAAATGATAAAAGTAGTAATAACATATGATACAGCAGCAGAACGAGCATAGGGAGGTATAGTCAAGATATGAGACAAGAGATAGGGAAAAAGTATAGAAGGATGGAGAGTGCAATAAAGGAAGAGTGCAGAAGAGGACAAGCCACTGGAGAAAGGATGTCATTGGCTCTATACATTTATACAGGTTTGGATAACTACCTAATACACCTGACATATGCTGCATTGTATGATTATATCCATGTTTCTCCAAGTTTCATGCCAGCTAGCTTGGGTTCCTGTGATCAGACTTGAACAGCCATTAGATAGCCTGTTCAATAGCCAAGGAGGTAAAACATGAAGCAACTGGTAGATACCTACCCAAACAGCAATATACATTAGTGCTTGCACATCAATGCAGTTGCATGCCCAGTCCAATGCATAGATTATGAGAGGGTGACCAGGCCAGAAAAGACTTCTGACCAGGTTCCTGCCCTCTCTTGTCATGAATGCAAAGTTACAGAAGTCAAAGGCTCTATTAGAGGCTCAGCAATATCTACCACAAAAGCCTTAAAAATGAAATGTACTATCAGAATAAATGTCTCCATCTCCAGTCAAGCTACAGAGCCTGAATGTTGTTGGTGAATAGGCAGAAAGTCTACACAGATACAAAAATTGCTCCCAGTGAGGTACAGAATAGGTAGTTAAACATTGAGTCAGCTCTAGTAAGTGATAGACATGTAGTTAGAAGTAAAAGAGGAAGCTGCAGAGCCAAAAATAAGATGAGTATGTAGAGCAGAAGAATAGACATGCCAAGGTAGTGGTAAGAAATGGCAAAATCCTAGTCCTAGCAAGTGAACAGAGGTACAAGCGCTAAGGAACTTACATTATTGTGCACCTGAATGCTCACCTTGATTTTCATCTTGTTTTTTAACCTGGTATCATTCTCCTGAGTATCGAATACTACTAATTATACACAAAAACCTATGCAAACACATATTCATGAAAAAGTAATAGGGCATGCTAGGCTACATACTGGATCCAAGATAAGCTAACATGAAATGATAGTAACCCTGAGGTGATTGTGCTAATATAGTAGAAGACATTATATTCTCTAGGAGAGAGGGGATGGGCTTATTGTAGCCAGGTCCATCTGAACTTTTATCTTTATCACAAGTGGCCTTTTGACTCTTAACCCACCATATCTATATGATGCCCGCCTACCAACTCCAGAATCTACATGGTCAAGCTAGTACACTCAAACTTATTAGTTTACTTCCAATTTAAACAAGTTAAACGTTTTTATTAGATGTGCACAGTTAAGAAATAATGCAGACATGACTTTACAATATAAAAATATATAATAAACCTTAATTAATTGTAGCAATACAGTGGAAATGAGCAGCATAAGGTATCTAGTATAGATAGGTATACATACATACTAACAATATAGTAGAACCTAGAGAACAGCAACTAGAAAACTAGAATCCAAGTAGAGATACAAATAATAAGTTGAGAGCTTAGAAAATAGAACATAGATAGAGACAGAGATAGAGTCTATGATTGGAAGATAGGCTATCCCGAAATCGATTCCTAATAGTAGAATGGCTAGTGACTCAGGCCAAGTTGATGGTAGAGTGAGAGCAGAATGTTGATGGTATTAGGGTGATATTATGCTTGTAGAGATACGGGTGATAATAGGTAAGATACATGTAACTATTTGGGTGGGTTGAGGATCATTACACAGCAGGGCTGACTGGCAATGCAAGGGTCTTTTCTTCTCAGTGTTTTCATTGTAGACTGGTAATGCCATATATATGTCTAAGCTCATAGAGCCTCCAGTCGAGTACATGGCCTTTTCATCAGCCTTGTTGATCCAGATATTCATTAACAGCTTGTTCAAAAAGCTATCTATTGAGTCATAATGTAGCATTCCATATGGCTAGATGAACATCAGAATCATGACCTTCCAGTAGCTGAACCTAGATGTAGTAGATATAAAGCTGGTGAACATAGCACTACAGTCAAAGGTAGTAATACTGATATACTTTACTACAAATGAGAGCATAAGCTTTTAATACTTGCATACCTCCTCAGTGAGCCCAAGAAAGAGGTAAATAATCACTGGGATATCCTCTCTGGCTTGTATCTGCAATACTTAGAATTGCTACAGACTCTAAAATAGAGGACTTTGACTGACAATTGACTTGGAAGGGTTGAATAAGTAGATATACATATGAGTTTAGTTTATCTATCTATATTCTGCCATTATATGGAATATATTGCACCGATTGCATATCTGGAGATGAGGAGGGAAAAGAGTAGTTTGCAAAGAAGCCAATCACGGGTGGCCCCAATTGCATAATCGGTCTCTACTAGTGATTTTCCTAATTGCTAGTCTATGGACCTATTGTTTACAAGCATGCGAGGGCTCTGTGGGCAGCTAATAGACATGCCTCCAGATGTTGAGCTATGTAGAAGATGACAGTTAGTGGCCCAATTGTGCAATTAGAATCTGCATTGGTTGTCCTCTCTATTTATTGGTCAAATGTATGGGTGAGTTGTTTACTCATGAGAGAGTTTATTTTGACCCTTACAGATTTGTTCATTCTTAGAATCTCTATAATAGTTAGTTTAAACAAATACTGATTACTTCTACATTCTAGACCTAGCTACTAGTGTCTGCCTGACTTTAGTACTTCACACAGCTTCATACTTCTGCCTTCACTTCTCTGCTCAAATATTAGCATTTTAGGAGATCTGAGACAAAACACATTAAGCCCATACTATTTGATGCACTATGCTAACCAGATGGACACATAGCGAATGTTTCCATAGCATATCATAGCAGTATATAAGAGGTCAGATCAATTTTTTTCCACTTACTGTATAGTTGCTTATAACTCATCATGTCTAGACTTCGAGAGTAAGAGTGCATGCCCTTGGTATCTATTAACTGTACCTTGGTCTTCTTTCCCATTATTGTTACTACTACCATTTCTACTTCAAGACTTACTGGATATATGTCATTATATTGTTTCTCTGTTATATGATTAGCTGGAAACACAATGCTACTTCTATTTGTTTCCAGTTCTCTATCTGATACACCTTACAGGATCCAATTATTGACTGGCTATGCAATCATTGCTTCTAGCTCTATTGCAGTGAATAAACTATATCCTAAGGAGATGAGTTGTGCACATATTTTGATGAATATCAGAAACTCATGTAAAGGTTAGAAAGACCTTGCCAATGGTTCTTGCCTGACTTCCTGTCATAATGTAAATATTAAGAATTTAATAAAAAACATCTAACTTTACTAGGGTGGCTATATCTGTGCTACTAAAAGCCTATGCGTCAAATGGAGACAAAGCAGAAAGGAACACACCTTGACATGTCTAAAACATGTCTATTATAGGAAAGTCTTTGTCAACATTATCAATAACTATTGCATCCTTGCCATTATCTTGAATAGTATGTGCATCTATCATTTCCATATTTTTATCGACCTGCATTGTGTCTGCACTATCCCAAATGAACCTTTCTGCTTTTAGCACTATTTCTATACTACTTGATGTCCTACCATGGCCTATGGTTGCTCCCAGATCTGGTCTAGCTTGTACAGTAGTCTAGCTAGCTCTCAAAGCCTGTACGCTGGCCAGTATAAGTTAGCACATGTTGAAACTTAAGGACTAGACATGGCCACATAAAGTGAGGTAATAGATATGTACTTGGAAAACAATTGTAAAAGTATGTGGAGTAGTTGGTGCAAAGAAGGAGGGACAGAATGAGTGGAAGCTTTGGTGGTGGTAGAAGAGAATGGTGAATACTCTCAAGGAGGGCCAGCACTGGAGGCTAGAGACTAGTAACATAAATGAATGTATACAAGGCATACCTGGCACCAAGTCTTCCACTTACTGTAAGTCATATATATATCCTTTGAGCAGTAGTCCTGACTTACAAGCTTGCCTTGCTCAGGCCACTTTTTGCTCTCAGTGCAAAAGTCCTTGGCTAAAGCCATGAGTTTTGTCCAAGACATAGTCTAAGAAGTTATTACAGTAAACCTCGACCTCATTATTACTAAGATGTGGCTCTTTGTTGAAAACAGTGTTCAATCCTATCAGTACTATGTTAATAAGTCCCTTCTAGCAGTACGGACTAGATCTACTCAGAATTTGAGGGAGTCTTGTCCATTTTCTATAGATCTATACAGGATAGGGCTAGATTATAGGAGATTCCTGTGTTTTGGTCAATGCAATTACTACAGCCTTTTCTCAGATGGCAATAGTTACACTCTCTTCTATACTGTTGCCTTGGAAGAAAATATTCCAGTATGTAGCCTGCATTTCTCATCCTAGGCCAACCATTTTTAATATATTGCTTTTTATAATGTAGGCTTGCTCTCTGAAATCAGTCTACAACATTGTCTATTACCTTAATATTTCAATAACTGTACAGTACACCTCTACTTTAAAACCCATCTAGTAATAAACTAGTGTTGATATAGCAAACACCTGATGCACTGCTCTTATTTACAATCTCAAAGTTTTCAGGACTTCTATCCAAGCACATTTTCCCTTGGCCTGTACATCGATTGCACTGTAGGCAACTCAAAAAAAGCTATGGCTAAAAAATTTAGTGAGTGTGCTGACCTGTGTTCTACATTAAACTGGTGCTAAATCTCTTCATGGCAGGTTTATCTACTTTCTATATACCTGTATAGTACATAAATGGTACTCCTCTGAGGTCCTCATGCACTAACTAAGTGTGGTGGGCTAACAGTGATTGCTTTGCCAGCTCATTCGTATAGTGCAATTGGGTAAAAAAATCGACTTCAAATCTTGCTTCTGATTTGAAAGCGACTCTATCCCATGAATCTAGGTTTTATGTTTTGGAATGATTCCTATGAAACCATGTGTAAAATCAGAAACGAAATGTAAAAATATGGGACTGGAAATTAGATGTAGAGAATCATATCAGAATATGAATAAAAACCTTTAAAAATTTTATTTCAATAAAAGCAGGATGTAACCCGGAGATATATATGAGAAGCATACAACATGAATCTCAGATAGGTTTTTGGAACATATCAAAGGTGTAATTTGAGACTCATGTTTCATGGTTCCTGTATGATTCTCTAGAATACATGGCAATTGTATAGTGAAAACATATAGTATAAATTTGCTCAAAATATTCTATATTAGGCCCTAATTGATTTTTTGAATGTTTCTGTAGGAAATCAGTTTTGAACTATCCTTTGTAGTGTACTGATTATTCCTTTTTTGGTTTCTCACCCCAAATATGGCTTTTATTTTACACATTTCTGACCTAACTTTGATAGAATCAGAGGATATGATTTCTCTAAAATTTTGTCTTTTGTTTCTGCAATGTTTCTCTTCTGTTCCCACATACCTTATCCCAAAATTATATTTTCATACTCTGCCTCTGATTCTACCTCTGATACTACAGGAATTATTAGAGATTGCTTTCAGTATGAGCATATTGGCTTTTTTATCATGCAAAACTGGAACTACGCTAAGGGCCTGCAAGTTAGAGAACTGTATTACTGAGCCACAATCCTATGAACTTCTTCCAACTACAGCATCAGTTAAGCTCTTATGCTATTCTTGACAAACCCTGCTATTACATTTTACAGATGCACTTCTAGCACTATTGAGTATCTTATTATACAGAAGATTAGTACTGGCATAGGTGAATCCCCTTCATCTACCTAGCCATATATAGTATCCATAATTGTAATACAATCTACCAGGTACCTGGTATAACTGTGGTGTATTTTCTGGTTAGCTAATTGTATTATACAGAAGTTCCAGGTTCTGTAATACACTTAGGACCAGTTCAGCACAGGTTTATTACCTATAATTGACTCCATTAGATTAACTTCCCATTATCAAAAATCAAGTGCTGTATAATCTAACTGGTAGAAGAATGATTTTCTTTAGGCACTTGTTCTCCATGCAAACTACATCTATCCCTCTTAGTTGGTTTGTTTCTACTACTAAAACTTACCTGGATGACCAGAAATTTTGGAAAACTATTTAAAGTATGTTCAAAAGCTAGAATGGAAATTTGTGTGTAGAATGTTGATAGAAAAGTAATAGCAAAGAGGCATTTGACCTGTAAATAGACAGGCAGTCACTTTACTTAATGGAGCTATTAATAGAGGGTGCACCAAACACAAAATCTATTAAGTCAGTGCTAAGTTGATCAAATCATAATGTAATAGACTCTATTAGGTGTAATAGACCTGCACCAAACTAGCTCTTACCTTTTATGTTGTAAAACCTCTACTGTTATATTGTGGATTATTGTGGTACATTGTAAATGTATACATATTGTACAACCAATGTTTTGTACTACTTATTACAATCTATGTAGTACTATATAGGGATATTCACAATCTATCTAACATTGTACTACTATAATTTTATATTGATAGTACAGTCTGTATACAATTGTATATGTGCCTATTGACAATCTAGCTTATGTTGTAGTACTAATCTAATCTAGGGTTTATCAGTCTGATCTATTGGGCGCTTTTTTGTGCTTTTTTGGTAATATACCTTTCTCAAATAGTAAAGAGTAGGTAGGGCACCTGGAGGAAGTACCTTCCAGCTCTATTGTGGGCTCAATACTATAGCTATTGACCTAATTATTTTTGCAGTATGTATATATGGATAGGAAGCATCAAATAGCATAAAAATGCCAAGATCTGTCTACTACAACTATTAATATAGCCTATATAGTGCTAGAAAGAAGAGAGTACTATATCTTGGCCATTTCTTGGACTTTTCCCTTTATTCTTTTTGTTTATAGTAGGTACTAATAGTGGTATGTTGGGTATATAGTTCGTTTGAGGTAGCATGGCTTGGTACCAATTGGAAATAGCCTGTACTGCTCAGCTACTAAATACTTTGCAGACCTATATCTAGGCAACCATTTGGGCTACCACTAAACTCTTGGTACCATTGGAAATTTCTATATTAGAGCTTTCTAATGGTATATCATATACTCTAATTGGACCACTTGACCTTATCCTCTCCTCCTTTCTTTCTTCTACATTAATACCTTAATATCTTACCAACTAATAGTAAGATCACTATAAAACTTTGTATACACTTTATGCTATATAACTACAAGATATGTACATACTTATAAGTGGTAGAACCCTCTGTGTCATCTATTTCTCCTACACTATCACTATTGCCATTACCAAGTACTTCCACTGGTATCCCATTTGCATCTTGCACTATCTTGAGAGCAAGTTATATCTCTTATTTTTCCCACATGAGTGCTGCAGGCCTGTCACAGACTTACTACTACCATAATTCAGATAGGTAGGGTAGCTTCCACTATGGTTACTTTACTGATCATAAGGTTGCATTTTAGGGCCTTTCTGAGAAAACCTTTAGGTTGCTCTACAGTTTGCAGTTGTAGTGTGTATCAGCCTCCTAGAAGGATAGCATCCTGCACACCATACCAGATGTTGTGGACTGTGCTATTGCCAAGACTATCACAAAGGCTATGTGCAAAAACTAGGACCTCACAAAGAGCAAGTAAAGTTGCAAGCCATAGTTTGCAGTGTAGGTATTCTTGTGGTATTTGTGTTCTTGTACATTTAGAGATATTCAAGACAATTTTGTGGTCTTTCCTGTGTACCTGTCATGCATTGCCTTATGTCTTGTTCTCATCATTGTCCAAAAAGTATACTAGCCTGTCTGTTTTGGCCCTTGTTATCAAATTGTAATGCAATCTGTTCCTCTCCTCTCTGTAAGCTTAAAAATTGTTTATTTTCAATGTATATTTGTTTCAGTTCATGTGTACTACTAGAGATACCAGTCAAAGCATTATTGTGCATATCAGGTGTGTGCATGCTGCTTGGTTAGTTGCTTGAAGATAAGTCTCAAAACAGCAGTTGGGTATCCTATATTGTATCTCACAGAACAGGTAAACCTTCACAAGATTATACTATGCACAAGTCTAAAAGGTGGGCAACACTTAAAGTCTGATGTTCTTGTAGTTCCAGTTCTACAGGACTACACCTTTCTTTTTTAGACTCTTAGCTATAGTGACCATTTGGCCTATAGACATTATACATAGTCCAGCTACTATTGTTGTTATAAAGGCTATTGTGCTATCTAAGTGCAGCTTTTTGAAACTGATCATGCTAAGATAGCATAATGCAATACAGAGTACAATGACCACATCAAGGCCACTATTAGAGAGGTCTATAAGTTTGCCAAGGCTAGGGCTAAGTACCTATCAGAGACCTGTAGTAAGAAGAAATACCATTACCTGCAGTTAATGATTGATCTTCTCAGGTGGGGAGAAACTTGGAAAGGGGCAGAAGGTGAACCTGTACAATGCATAGTTTCACTATCTGGCAAAGGAGAAAAATGCAGGTATGTCTCTATCCTCTCTTATCTCTCTACTCTTGGCTAAATTACTGCTGTTGCAGATACCAATCCTGGTGAGGCAGTCAACCTCCTCAACCTTCAACAGAAGTATCAGGCAGAGTATAACAAACTTACGCAAAAGTTGGACCTCTATATAATATTGATAGAAGAGCATGAGTTCTAGACTTTCAGTATTTGCATCAACCAAAAGGGATGTACTATAGACATTATGAACATGTTCTGGTGCATTACAGCCATGGTAAGCCCATAGTTTCTATTTAGCATTTCTTCATCTTATAGCTATACAGCTACTTTTGCTTAAGTGCTATTGCAGCACTAAAGCATTTGTTAGAGTTGTTAGAAACAACACAGAGTATGACCTCCATCCCCAGTAATTCTTCACAAGTCCCACTATCAACTACTACCTCACTGGTACTATCAAGAAATGGGATGTCAAGGTCATTGGGTTGCAGATGGAGGCATTTTCAATCACTAGTTGTAAAATCCTTAGTATGTGCAACCTTTCCTTGATTGCTATCTGATGTCTCACCACATATCTATACTTAGCATTTCTCTGGACTAACCAGGACCACACCAACTAGATGAAGAATAAGATTCACAAGAAGATAAATACCATGTATGGTAAGTTTTTCCATATTTTTATTCAAATTAATAAGGTACTTACATAATTATATTTTAGCCAACGTAGTTGGTTGAAAGAGCATAGCATCAGGAAAAACCCCTTTTGCAAATGTGTACTAAAGTGTAACTATTGTAAAAATACATACTACTTAAGTATTAATTATGTCTATTGATCACTACTACAAAAGGGTACTTTGAATGTAGTGTCTAATATTACTAGTTACTACTAGCATAGAACTATACCCCTATCACATTACTACATGGTACTACTATAGTACTACTGTCCAAATGCCATATCTAATTATACTATTTAGTGCTACTGTAGTACTATTTTAGTACTATTACTACTATTTCCAATGTGTAATGGATACTAGTACAGTGTTAAGTATTAGGATAACTTATCTAGACCTCTAGAAAGCTTACACAAGGCTATACATTAAGTATTCTAGTATATTATTATAGTATAGTGCTGACTTCAACATATTTTCGTAGTTCTATTATATATACTTGAAATATCACAAATAAGCCACCAGTATAGAGGGATCACAGATTACATCAGTATTTAAGCCCAAACATAATTATAAATAAGCCAGGTGTTGGCACTTTTCTCTTAAGTCCAGCAAAAGACATGATATATTAGAATTACAGCCTAGTCAGATATAAGATCCTGTGATGCAGTAGTTAAAAGTGTCTGCTCGGACAGATGCTGTGCAAGCAGAGCTGGAGGTTAGGGTTTCAATCCTGGGTAGAGCCAGTGAGTAATTTTATTTTTTTCCGAGTACTTTGCAATAGCCTGCTTAACTATTATTGTAGTATGCTTATATTGTTGTTAAGGTAATAGAATCAATATTCAGGGTCAATATAGTCTATCTGCTTCTTCTAACCTATACTATATGTAAACAACTTTGTACTATTTTATACTATTTTGTACTACTCTAGCTATTTTAGAAGAGGGACCTGTAGAATTATACCTACCATAGTACTATTCTTCTAAGAGGTACTATCATGTAAAATTACATCTAACTAGACATATTATGAACTGATTTGTATATGTGGTTTTTTCTGATGAGCTATGCAATACAAAAACTTTGGGCAGACCGTCACTATTGACTAGGGCCTTAACCTCATGGGTTGGACTCACAAAGTTTTCACCAACCTAGCCAGTCTTTTAATGTCCATCGAATCTTTCCACAAGCTTCTTAATACTTTTAACACCAGCGAGTACCACTTTGTTCAGCTCACATCTGCTGAACATGAGCAGCACTATTATATCTTTAAGAAGCAGGTCAATGCTGAAACTGTAAAGATGCAGAAGTTGTACAGTGACAAGGGCAAAAAGTACAAGTTCTACAACTGGAACTATAATGATGCTGAGAGGGACAAGAAAAACACCAATAAGCCTGGTCCAAGCAGCAAGCAGTGTTAGACTTAGGCTACTGCTCTACCTACTAATACCTCTATCTACAACTCTAACTCCAAGTCTGATGCTGAAAAGTAGGTGCATTTGGCAAGATGTCTCAGAATATTCTTAAGATCCTTTGCACCTATCTGTTCTATTATATATTTTTACTTATACTGTTTACACACTATAATTCTATTAGTCAGTTGAGCACTGTGACCTAGGAGACACTCTGCTTATACTGCTGATATGTGCAGTTTTAGCACTAGAATTAGACTGAAACCTAATTTGGCTTGACAGTTGGCATTTATGTCAAATTAGGCACAACTCATTCTGTATCCAAATATGTGTGTTGGTAGACATGTTGATTTCTAGTTAGTAGACATCGGAAGCTTGAAGTCATCACTTGCATAACTGCACTTCTTTATGATGAAACTGGACTTGTTAAAAGCCTACAGTGATATAATTAAAAAAAGGTCAGTAGAGGAAAAATACCTACAAGTCCAGTTAAGGAACAGAAAGTGTGGAGAAAGCATAGTCAGGAGCCAAAAACACAGTTAGCAAGGAAGCAGACTATATTTATTGCAGAAGGCATGTAAGACTTCTTATTTACCAAGTACCAAGTATAGAGAGGTGAAGACATGTCCTCAGAAACATAGTAATAGGGGCACCTTGACCAAGGGCATAGTGCTAGCCAGATATGACTGGACTTTATGGTAGAAGTCTATAAAAGGTAAAACAAACATAAGTTCCTGACAAATATTTCAGTATAGAGTATATATGCATATTGTAGAGAGGTTTTCAGTTAAAAAACACAGCAAATGATGGGTAGGCAAAAGAGTAGAAGAACATATAGTAGAAGACACCACAGGAGGTAGACAACATACTAGAGTAGACAATATACCAAGGCAGATGCCACAGAGAACCAAAACATAGTATGCCATGGGTGAAAAGCTAAAGAATATAGCAAAAGAGGCACTATGGAAGGTAGAAACATACTAGGGAGAAGCCTAGCCAAGGAGCCAAAGAATATAAGGGTGAGGTGCCTAGGTAGCCACAGAATAGATACTAGCATAGGAGCCCAGAACACTAGAAAGCACGAAAATAACACTGCTACCTATAACCTAAAATGGGAGGGGTAGAATCTACCTCAAAATGGCAGCCAACAGTACTGCTTGGCAGGAGGCATGCTAACATTGATAACAGAAAGTGCAGACTTACTATTTGAAAAGGTCTGACATAGGTTAAAATAGAAGCTGATGACATATTCTAGAGTGTAAAAACATGGCAGATATGCCCTTATCTGTTGTAGATAAGGAGATTTATCAGAACAATTAATAAGCAGTACATGTATCTGCAGAAACTGATACTAAACAGGGAAGAGTGTATATTTATAGCATTTTCACTATTTAGTGTTCCAGTATAGGACAATCAGGTACCTAGGTGGCTTTTTGATAATCCTGAAAGCCTAAAAATGTAGTCTCAGAACTTTTAGCACCTCAGGCAGAGCAGCCTAAGGTGTTAAAAGCTTCTGTCATGCTTATTAATAAACCTCAGAAAGCCTTAGAAACTTCAAGCTAGAAACAGACCAGCCACTAAACCAACTACACTAAAAGAATACAATGTTAAGCTTAGGCTTAACACTTGGCTAGTACTATATATGTAGCTTATAATGCCTGTTCATAACATAAGTGCTACTGAGCAAGGTGCATTTTTGCTGATATAAAGAGGTTCTAAAATGTATAAAAAGGCTTAAGGCTAGTACTCCTCAGTTTTGGACCTTCTCTCTTAGGTATTGAATCATCCTCTTGTCTATATGTGTTTTTGCATGCAAGCTATAGTATATTATCCTAACAAGTAGTATATTTTTTGTATTTTCTATAACTTTTTAAAGCATATAACACCATAGTATTATATGCTAGTATCTGGCCACTAGGACCTCTGAGACTAGCTTTCAATGTTAAGCTTGTAAGGTATGTCTGAATTAATACCCTTATTATCTAGGAGTAAGGGTAAGTTATAACAAGAATTGACACTAGAATGCACTATTATTGATCAATTTTTATACTAATAAATTTAAGTCTGGTATTTCTGGATCTTTAAAACAAGAGTTTAGAGGACTAGAACTTTTAGATAAGATAACAAAATTAAGATATCTAGAAAATGCTTACTAGGGATAATATTGCAAGAAGTGAACTTATATATTTATTTAAAAAGTGGAAAGCAAAAAGTTTGTTCCAAAAAAGGTTCACCTATCTATCAAATGGTTAACACACAATCCTTTCTCTATAAAAGAGCTTACTGATACAAATTCTTGGACTAGGAAAAAAGACCAAAATTGTGCCACTAACTAATAAGTATCCTAACTACAAAACAAAAGATAATACAGCTAATTTTATACCAACTCAATATATGCAGGCCTTGGCTAATATAAGTAACTATCCAGATATAGTTAATAATAAAAGAGAGAGAGATGAGGAGATAGAGCTAACTATACCTAATAAAACAAAAAGAAGGTTAAATTAAGCCTCCTGAGGATAAACTAGTGCAAGGCTTTATGTGGAATACTCAAAACTGGAGCTGTGCATATTATATTTTATTAACAGTTTTGTTAGTAGCTTATTCTAATAGTAAATATAAATGGACAGATGAAATTGTACAGTAGTAAAAATTATTAGATATAATAAAAACAATATTTGAGCAAGTAGTATCTACTCCTTCTCAAATGTCTCCAACTCAGGCAAGAAATTATATTTGAGCAACGCTTAGCTCAAGACAACCAGACTTATGATCATAAGATAACAAGGAACGGACTTATATTCTTTAGCAAGAGAGTTACTAGGTAACAATGAGAATATTACAAGCATTGATTATCATTGTAGAGCTTGTGATCATCATTCTGAAGCTGAGGGATCTGATGACATCTGCTGCACATTTACCAAAATATATGGAAAAATCATCAAAAGATGTACAGAATCCCATTATTGGATTCACCTCGCAGCTGAATGTAATGAAATGGGTCCAACATCCCAAACCTAGGTTAATTGAGTAGGTTTTCAATGGGCTTCTCGGTCAGCTGGGCGTGTAGTAAATATATCAAACACTACTGTAATCTGAAGTGTGAAAGCATGACTTACATTATCACATAATCGCAGAAGGCGGGGCCGCAAACCTAACTACACTAGTAGTATCGAGGGACACAATGAAAAGGTCATCAGGCTTGGCAACGCTGTAGCAGTCCTCTAATCATCACCTCCTTAGTCTAAACTGTATTCCACATTGCAGGGAATCCCGACATAACGAACAACTACTAACATAAGCTACAAATCCATAGGTAACATGTGAATGTTATGCAAGTGACGCCACAGCAAGGTCCCTGGTATGATCATATGGTACCAGCTCCGGTTTCGCCCCTTCAGTCGCAATGACATTCTCTGCGAGCCCTGAACTACACCTCGGCGCCTCCGATGCGGGGCTTACTGGGCCAGTGGAATCAGCCAATGAGGAGGTATCCGAGCTATTGTACAGCGTATCTTGATGCATGGAGTCATATGGAGGATGGGAGGGAGTATTCGAAGTGGTGTTTATCTTCGTGCCAAAGAATCCGCCGAAGGTCCGATGGACCGACTGGCCGTGGGTCGAAACGGTCGAGCTCGGCTCGGAAGGGTGGCTGGAAACAGGAGTAGGAGCGAGGGGAGTGGATTTGGCCGCATCAGCATCGGACGTAGCCCACAGCCTAAAGCCCCACCGCGAGGCGGTGCTTCCCTGTTTCGAGTGTGATGGATGTGTGGGAGTAGCAGGAGAACCGTCGTTCGTTTGCATACTAAATGGTACCCCAACGTTGTTCTCTGAAATGAAGGTTCGTAGAGCACGAACGCAGAGCTCAGAGGCTTCGCGAGCTTCTTGAGCCTCAATAAGCTCGTGCTTCGTGTCATCCAGTTGCTGCTGCGCGGTGTGAAGCTGCTTGCGGAGCAACTCCACTTCAATATCGCTTGGCGATTCTTGGGCCGTAGCGCCTCGTCCGAACAGGAGCGATATCCGCCTGTTCTTCGCAGGAGAAGCATAGCGATCGGTGGGGGTGGACTCATTATCCTGGGGTATATGTTGAGAGATGGGTGACGTCGGGGGCCACGTGGGTGGTTCCCCGGTCGAAGAGCTGGTCAACAGGAACCCTGAGTCGGAGATAGAGGAGATGCGACGATGGTTGAGGCTTGCTCGCCCAGCCGGGGAACCGGTCAAGGGCGCAAAGGACGCTCGTTTGGACGAAGGGGGACCGCTCAAGGAGGGAAGGACGGGGGGCGGTCTTGATAAGTCAAGAGACAAGTTAGAGGCCATGCTCATCCGTCTTTCGGTTTGAAGGCGCATGAGAGCGCGTCTAGGAAATCGGGAACGTCAGGAATGCCGTGAACGAGATAAACTACCTTTGACGCACCTGCTCTCCTCGAGCTTGCTCCTCAACATCGCAATCGTTTCCTCGTTCTGCTGCTGCCTACTCGAAGCGACCTCAAGTTCGTTTTCCATCCTGATACACTTGTCTGTGACGTGCTCGAGGGTGTCTCGCATGCCTTCTTCTCGTGTTTGGGCCTCGGCAACTTTCTCGGCGAGGTTATCGCGCTCCTTCGTCGTCTCTGTTAAAGACTGGCGAAGATGAGTGACGATGGTGGCGAGAACGGTGGCATCGAGCGACTGTGGCCGTGGCGGATTGGGTGAATTGGGAACGGACTCTGCTTCAAGTTGTCGCTCGAGTTCGAGGGAAAGGTCTATGGACATTGGGCGAGTAGCGCTGGAGCTCTGAATGGGTTCGTCGGGAGGATGAGTCAGAGTAGACATGGTGGACAGGAAGAGGAAATGAACAGCCGTGAATGGTCGTGACAGAGTGGGAGGGATATAGAAATGGAGAGTGGCGGGGTGGGACGCGGGAGGCTGTGAGACGGACAGGATAGGGTGCCGAGGCGCAGCGACGCCAGGTTGGCAACCAACGGGATGGATAACAGTTTGCGTCCTCACCAGTTACAGATCATGGCGGGAGGTTGCGACACTGCGCACTCTGTCCGCCCGCTCTCTACATCCGCGTGGCGGTCTCCATCGGCAGCCACCCCAATCTTGATAAGCTTCCACATTGCCGAGTGGCAATGCTACTTATTCTTTACCATGGGCCAAGGCCAACGCAGACACGTACGAACAAAATCGGTACCTAGTCTAAGTAGCATACACAGCCAACAAGCCCTGTGTCCGCCACATCCTGGAGCCCATTCCGAACAACATATCTCCATAACGTACATTGAATCGTTTCCGTCCATAACCTTTCCGGTCCAGTTGCTTCTGCCTTTCTATTGGTGCGTGAGCGGATCTACGCAGACAACACCGTCCCGTTCGCTCCAAGGGTAACCCCACATGTGCAACCACTCGCGGACGCCAGCGGCAAGTCGTGCCCTCGATGCGCCACGACTGGGATCTTGGGTACCCGTATGCTTTTCTTCTCCCACAACGATGTACCCTATCGCTCGGTCAATGTGGAAGCGCGCAAGCTACGATATCGAGGCAACTTACCCAAGCCGTAGAAGTGCTCACGCTCAAGCTGTTGTTGATTGGGTCAGCCGGCAAAGATGTATGAGGGAAGGGAATACCGCCTTACTGCAAGTAAAAATTCCTCCAACACCTCCGTGGCTTCCGCAGAATGCAGACCATGAAGGTCGAGCATCGCCTCCGTGCGCTCCTCGGGGGTCATCTTGGTATCTCCACCAATTGACTGAGTTGCGATACCAAGACAGATACCCAGTCCAGCCCCACAAATGCGACCACGAGCAGCTCTATCCCCCGGATCGTCCGACCAGCTCACATCGCGTCCACGCACTGCTTGTTCTGCCAGTCTCGCACGCTCCCTTACCAGCTTACCCGCAGCCTCCACCATTTCCGCGGCCATCTTGGCGTTTAGATCGTGCCCCTCACGGCTGAAACGCTTTGCAGCCGCCCCGTCTCCACGCCTCCACGCGTCTGCGGCACGAGAGAGGCAGGCATTGCGTGCTGCGCCGAGGCGAAGGGCCCTCGACCGGTACGCCATGTAAAGCTTGTTAACAGCGTCTCCCGTTGGCAGAGTAGGCAGAAGGCTCGGTGCGCGCAACTTGATTCTGGGTGATGCTTTGGGGGCAATGATGGCAGTATTGGGGTGCAAAGGCTCTGCAGAGGTGCCCATGGCCTCTCTGCGTGCGGCCAACGTCGCTGGATCCTTTGGGACCGACATCTGCGGATTTGTCGGCAGCTTCTTGACCGCCGTGGCAAAGCGTGTGCGACTTGGGTCATAGCTGCTCCCGTCTCCCCGGCCGAAGCCAGCCACACCCCGCCGAGTGGCATTGTCTCTGCCAGATGACGCCGCGTGATTGAGGGTGGGGAAATCATCCAAAGATGCGCTTTGTTTGTGTTCTGACTGCCCGTTGTGGATGTCTACGCGGGAAATAGCATGGCTCAGGCCTTGGACATCGAGGTCTGGTGGAAGATGGTGCAAGAATTCGCAGTTCTCCCCTTTCGCGCAAGTGCCCCGAAGCCAAAATCGGCAGAGCGCACGCTCAAGGTCGTGGCTAAAAGTACAATGTCAATATTTGCCTCTCACTCGCGGTAAATCAGTGTGCCAACCTAAATCTGCAGTCTGCCCGCAAACATTCTCCGGCGAGGAAATACCTGCATACACGGTTTCCACCCTGAACAGGACGACTATTCGCGAAGCGTCCACCATTACGGCTGTGAGGGCCATGAAAGGCTGCGCGTCCTCCGCGGACTCCATGACCATCTCGTTGGACAACCACGACCCGATTACCAACAGATTGTATCCTCGGCTGGGCCGGACTGGGGTGACTAGCCATCGAACGATCTACCAACCAAGTCATGGCTCGCTCGAAGTCGTACCCATTCGCTGCCAACGCCTCCTCGAGTTCGGACGGAGCAAGAGTCGCCCCGAAGACCGAACTTAGAACGTCAAAGGGCGTCATACCATCAGTAAGCATGGCAGCCATTTCGGAATCCATTTCATCATCTTGGTTCTGTCTCGACGGGGTTTCGTGCGACGATCCGCTGTGGTCCAAACTGCTCCCGAAAACTTGAGGAAATGGCGAGTCGTCTGGAGATAGCGATGAAGCGGAAATAGGTGAGTTGCCCCACAACAAATCCTCTGAGGTGCTTGGATGAAACGAGCGAGGTATAGCACGGGCGGCGAAAGGATCGAAAGGATCGTCGTCGTCGTCATCTGGACGCATAGAGGAGCGCAGAGACGAGTTGGGAGTACCTGCCCTGTGAAGGAGGGAGCTGTCGGGCGTTAAGGGAGCGGCGATTGCGAGCTTGGAGGTGGGCCGGGAAGGAGGTGCCCACAAGTCAGGAGAAGGGGTATCCCCGCGCAGGGCAGCCAACGAACCGGGATTAGATGAAGCGGCGGAAAGAGGGCGAGGGATGGGTTTAAACTCTGAAGCCTTGGCATTGAGGAGACGAGGAGATAGCATGGGAGAAGACGGGAGACTGACGGCGAACTGAGCGTGAGTGATGATGGGTGATGCGCCTGGGGATTCACTGCGACCGGACATGTAAGAAGCCGGTTGAGGACCGGAAGTTCCAAGAGGAGAAGAGAGAGGAGTGTGGGGCCTGCGGAAGATCATGGCAAGGGGAGAACTAGGGGCAGAGTTGGGCGTGTCAGGGCGGTTGGGGATAAGTCGAGCAGAGTGAGTGGAAGCACGGGACGAAGGGCGGGAGATGGGACGGCGGGTTGGGGTCAAGAAGAGAAACGGGACGTTGTCTATGTCATCTCTGTGCTTGTGCATGAGATCGAGGACATGTTGTTCGAGCTGTGGGAGGCAGTAATGAACAAGAGGCGGGGATAAAGGGGAACGAGGACTGGGCGACGAACCTCGTCCTCGGTGATGGGGCCAAACATGTCCTTGAGAAGGCCCTTAAGCTCATCCTCGCGCTCGCCGTCGAGGAGACCGACGACACGGGCGACGAGGGATGAGCTGATGTTCTGGTCGCCATCGGGATCGCCGACGAAAGCATCTGGCTTGTAGAGCCGGGCGATGGCGGCAAGCTGAGCACGGGTGTGGGGAAAGCGAGGAGGGGCGGAGGGGTCGTTGTCGTTATGGAGGGAAGCGGAGTCGGAGAGAGAGCTGAAACTGGACTTTGAGCGCAGGTGGGCGATCGAGGGTGGCCCTAGGGTGGCAGCCATCGTGATCTAGTGGGATGGGGGCGGGGGCGGGGGCAGGAGCTAGCATCCAGTAGGGGGGCGGGCGGGATGAGGAGAGAGAGGTAAGAGTTGCATGAGAGTCCGCGAGCGCAGGCAGGCTTGAGACGGCCCCTGGACGGTCCTGCGCACACTGACTGGCTCTTGAGCTTGATCTCGCCCTTGGACGACGCGGTCTCTTTGGACGGTCACCGTGGCCGTGGAGACCGCAGACGGACAAGGCCAACAAGCCAACGGCGCACGGTCCCCGGAGCCGCTGGCATGGTCCCCGACACCTTTGCCGACCCCGGTGATGTCTTCGGACCCAGCAGCCAATCTCCTCAACCCCCCACGCCGCTCACCGAAAGCTCCCGGGCCCGGGGCCGTGCCGAGTCCATCCCAGCGCTCTCCCCCAAGATCGTTTCCACCAGTACAGTACACACTCACTCAACGCCGGCTCTAAACACATAATTGTACATGACATGTGGCTCCGAGTTGCCCAGCCCCCATGTGCCTTTCCTCTCGAGTATTTTCGTATAACTTGCGTTGTACACAAGATCGTCGGCTTCTCTGTTCGGGGGCGCTATAGAGAGGTCGGCATCGCCCCTCATTCGCATTTGCCCACGCTGGGCTTGTTCTCTGCCAAAAACAGGCCCCGTAAATCCATAACTACAGTAAGTACTACTCCGAGCGTGTCTATCCTTGACACAAACACAGACGTCCCTTCATAGGATGCAAAAGATATCTCGTTATCATGCACAAGACATGGTCGATAACGTCCCCCCTTCGCCATCACGCCTGCTGTCCGTTAATCGTCGCCATAGAGTCCCGCCTGCCGTGTGCCGCAGTCCCGTTCGTCGTCCCATGAGCCTCCTCCGCTACCCGGTTCGGATGGTCTGGAATCTTCGCAATCTCTGCCTTGGCCTCTTCCCATGCTTCCAGATTCTGTCATTCTGAGTTAGCATTCGCATCCCACGTCGCAGTCCAACATTGCCTCCCACCTTCTTGCACCAGTCCCGGTGACTACGGGCAATGCTGATTGCCATCTCCCGCAAGTCGGCTACCTTTTGTCGCTGGAACCGGTCCAAGTCCGCCTGGATTGTCGAGCTCGAGTACTTCAAATCCTGTGCCGACAAATGCAGAGCGTCTTCCAACTGCACGCTCCGTAAGCTACCGCTTCCACATTTAGGTCCAATAGCTGGCTTACTTGTGAAATCCCTTCCCTTGTCTTGGTGATCGAATTACGACGAGCAGTCTCCGGGTCCACGTCCATCATCCCGTGCAATGTGTAGCTTAACGCGCTCAAGAAGCCCATGCCTGGTGCCCTTCGCTTTACGGGGCTTGGTCCAGGATGTGGAGGCAGGTACACGGAACCCTCTTGTCGTCTTGCCTCGTTCTCGTTCGTCACAGGCTGTTCCACCTCGCCTTCTCCTTCCTCTCCGATTTGCGACGGAGAGTCGCATGTAACGCTTGCACGTCCTTGACCCAAGGCTTCCTCCAACCTCCGCGCCTCCCGCTCGCTCTTTTCGAGGTCCTCTAATTGCTCGCGCTTAGTCTCCAATCCTTCCTGAGTCATCTCGTACTGAACATGCTTCTGATGCCGATACTGCAGAAGCTTCTTTATGATCGAGGCGAACTGGCTATACTCGTGCAGAGGTTCTGCCCAGTTCTGTTCAAATTCCTGGAGCTACCAATCGCCATAGATAAGAAGCCGCACAATCACAGTTGTGGAAGACACTTACCAACGTTGTGGTGGACATGTACGTCGCGTCAACAGCCTGGCCAGCCTTCTCGACTGCTGTCGACAGCTCCCCAGTTTCATTCAGACTGAAGCCGTTCAGTGTCGCGCCTAGCTCTGCGTGATCCTGAGCATAGTCTAAACAGCTTGCCACATTGAGTGGGCCATTCCTGGACCAAGGAGAATAAAACCGACCTGACCACCGCTTCATTGTTCTCCTGGTCACCTTCTCCATAGGCCCGCTCAGATGCGCAGCAAACTTGTTCGTGAACACTTCTGAATCCAGGAATCGCTGATCAGGTCTTCGCAATGGATGTGCTGCTGACGGGTTTGGCAGAGCAGCATAGGCCGGTGATGCATTCTGGTCAGTAGGATTGTGTGATGGAGCCTTCAATATGTTCTTCGGCAGCAAGGATATCGGTGGAGAATTCAGCACTTCTGTCTAACATGAGCATGTTGATTACTCTGCATTAGCTGCATGTATACGAGATAAGTGACGAGTGGAGGCTCACCCATGACACCTCCCCATCTAAGAACCGATGAAAGACGTGTTCGTTCGAAAGGATAGGATGCCGTGCGATGCGGTTGAGGAAAGTCTGAAGCATACGTTTCCTTCGGGCAATCATTGCCGCGTCTTCCTTTGCCTTTGCCTGCTTAACGGCGTAATCGCCGATGGTCTGCTTGGAAGGTATCGGAGGAATAATAAGGGTAGGGTAGAGCTTGACGAGGTTGCTGCGTAGCGACTCGAACTCCGAGTATCTGTGATGCGCTTCTGCATTCTGAGAAACCTCTTAGACTGAAGTGATTGTGCCGCGAGTAACATCTGCTTACCCCCGCTCGGATTATGTATGTGATGTATGGGGACGAGGAGTTGACCGATGTTTTGAGAGCGTCGGCTATCTATACAGAGGTCAGCAGCTTGTCGCCCGAATCCTCGCTGCCTGAATCTAGGTGACGACTAACCAAGATCTCCGCGTCCTCGCCTGAATGAAGCCATTGGTCCCTCCCACAGCAGAAGTCACTTTTGTACGCCTGTGGCTGCCTATGTGAACCGAGGGAAGGAAAGGTGTTTCTCCTGGAAGGGGACATTGGTGGCGATGAAAGCCGTGCAGGCTGGCCAACCAGGTCGGGGGACGACACACCCGAGACGTCCACTCGGGAGGAGGAACTGTCGGACTGGAGTCGCTCTGGCTCGGATTCGAAGGGGTTGTCGTCTTCAAAAGGCTCCATGGTAGCAGTTGAAATGTGAAAGGGCGAGTTAGACGGAAAGATAAGTACCAAGAAAGAGTGGAGAAGGAGTCGAGCGGAGGCAGTGGTTGACACCAAGAACAGTATGCCGCGGGCGCCTCCCCTAGAAGTCCCACTCAAATAGACCACACAGCCTCGCTGGATCTGTCCCTCCAACGTTCAGGTAACACTGACATGACTAGTACATGACCGCTGCTCCTCCCAACGCGGTAGGGCGGAAGGTGATCTTGGAAACAAGAAAACGTGTAAGTCTTTCAAACGCTCGCCACCATTACGAAAACCAGTATGACAGGTGAGTGCGATAGTTACAGTTTATATGGGTACGGACTACAACTTCTGGAGGCGTCGACAGGGACAAGAGTCATACGAGGACGAGCCATGGGTATTGCGAGCTGCGCAGCATTATACGTACTAGGAAATGTCTATCATTATGCAACCTAACAGGTCACAACCAGAGAACATACGACATGTCCAAACTTGACCAATCGAAGTAGTCGCCGCCAGGGAACACGTACAAATACAACTCAGCCATACATTGCATGCAAACTAGTATCATAACTCAAATCGCATACGAATCATGGTGTGGTGTCACTGCATCCCCATCTGAGCCACAAAGTCCTGCCACGCCGTCTGCATTGTGTTCTCCGGCGAATAGGACCGTCCGCCGTAGTCGCCGTCCATCGGCACAGGTGAGGTGGCATACATGTCCGAAGCCCCTCCCCCACCCACATGACCATAGTCGAACACCGGGAAGTATTGCGGGAACATCGGATTCAACCCCTCCATTTGCAGTCCTGGCAATTGCTGTTGTGACTGTTGCTGTTGCTGGTGTTGGAACGCATCTTGTCCCGCGAAAGACGTGGATATCGGCTGCAGATTGTGCATATTGTGCGCGTGATGGGGTTGGTATTGTGTGGGCGAAACTGGAACACCGTTCTGGATTCCTGACGCTTGCGACGGGCCAGCCTGGCTTGGTCCGGTACCAAGCGGAGTGGAACCGTTTGGTGGGGAAGGAACGAACGTGCGGAGGTATTGAAGAACATATGGATGTACTTGTTGCTCTTCCGGTTGCTTGAGGGGTAAAGGCACGACAGGATTGAGAGAGGTCGGTGATCGGTCTGTGATTTGTGGCGACATGGACTTCTCCTTCTGCTCGACCAATCGCGTTCTCCCTCCAAGGGTTGTCAACTCGTCATCGTCATCAGCAGGCGTTGAAGGTTCAGATAGAGTCCCCGCCCGCGAAGGCGGTGTGTTTCGATATGCGGCCAAACTTGCGTGAGCCTTCTCACGAAGTCGGAGCATGATACCCTGCGATGCCACACGTTACGGTTCATGACAGGCCTTCGTCAGATAGGACGTCCAACACTCACCAGCACCTTCTCCGCATGGAAAAACTTGGCAGTCTTAGAAAACAAATCGCAAGCCGAATCCAGTTGCACGAGGGCAGAGGGCGCCAAGCTCATCGATGGACACCGGGTTACAATAGACCCCAAGATGATCTAAGTTCCAGTGTGAAGTTAATGTGAGCATTCACAAAGTGGTAACAAATGCGCACCGAACAAGAAAACAAATGCGTCCAAAGGAACCACATTCGCTCCGTGAGTTCCTTCAGTTGTGAATGAATATTGCGCACGAGAGCGACAAGTGACCCTGCGCTCCGGTATGCAGCGATAAACGATCCTCCATAGGGGCTGCCGAGAGGGTCCTTGGGATGGTCACTGATTGCTCGAGCGAAGAAACCGCGATGCATGTACAATAAGTCTGAAACAAATCAGCATCAAGCTTCTTGTAGACCTCATCGGCGTTTTACTCACTGGATTCCCGAATCGCAAGTACAAGATGGCGCTGCAAGATGAGGGGTACGCTCTCGTAGTAGTTCCCAACGCGAGATTCGGAGTTGCCGAAGCCGGCTATCTGTAGAGACGGGGGAACTGTGAAACCTCGGAGTTTGCGATCGAGCTGGAGGACTGTGCTATAAGTGGGAGTCTTAGCTCCGAATGCCTGGTCATAAACAAGGTTCATGCACTCGGAGGTGAACCTGTGCTTCCACCAGTGGACTATATGTGTACGAATGAGAGAGGCACGAGAGTGGCGGGAAGCTCTACAACTCACAAGTCTCATCGTTGCACGGATCCTCGGTGTAAGGCTTCTTGCAATCAATGTGCACCAGCGTAAAGGAAGGCGGTCGTCCAAGCGTAAAGGACTAGGGTGACATTGTCAATACCAACGCCAATGATCGCAGGAAGGAAGACAAACCTGGAGAAGATCATACGAGTACAGCTCCCAAAAGCTTTCCCGGCGCCTCTGGATCTCTGCTTCATCGACCTTCCACCTGCCTGCGTCACGGTCTAGTGTACGTATTGTTTACCGGTGGCCTAGAAATAGTACGATGAAAATATAAAACTTACGGAGTCCCATCTGAACGCGCAGCAGCAGAAATGGAGTCAATTTTTATCAGTACTTGGGGCGCCGGAAGACTTACGCTGACACCCAACTTGACTGCAAGACCCATAAAAGCCCAACGTGAGCCCACACCGCTCCCGTGGCGCTCGCTCAGGAAAAGATAGAACGCCATCAGATACTGCAAGTCATCGTCCTGTCAATGCAAGCCTCTCGCGTCCACGGTGATCGGAGGCTTACCAAAGTTTGAACCGCGGCTAGAGTGGGTTCCTCGAAGATTGGACTCTGGAAGAGGGCAGCGCGAGCAAGCTGGTGATACTTTTCGGCTTCAATATTGTATGCTGGCCGTGCAACATCCATCAGGCTGCCGATAGCAAGGACCATGAACAGGAGCGCCAGCTGATGAGACATCAGCGGATCGTCCATCTGCGGGGTAGTATTCGGGTTGTAAAATTGATTGAATGCTGAATCGTGAAATTGGGCGGGAGATACTGGGTTGTACCTGTGCTCTTTGCGTGAGAATGAAAGCGTCATTAAAGGAGGATGACTTACATCCAGGCAGCGTGTTGATAGTAATTTTTCTGAAGTTCACTGGCCTCATCAACGGGTGGGAGATACCAAAACAAGCTGCGTAGTCGCTCTATCCGCATGGTCTCAGCATCTAGCGTGAGGGGAAGGCTAGGTGCGATAGGGAAGAGACCACTGAGGGAGAGCACCTCGGGAGACAAAAGCTTGCGCAGATTGGTCAGTCGTTGGTCTCGGTCATCGTCCTTGTTTTCTTCGTTCTGTCCCGGCTGTTAGATAAAGCGACGTCGAGTTGCGGAATTCTCACGAACCGTCAAGAAGTACTGCAACGAGACCATCAGACTTGTGAATCGGGCAGACTGGGAAGGACGATGGTAGCGGACTCACCCATGAGCTAGTCGCCTGGCCAAAGTAATTTGTGCGACCCGTGTCGCTGATAGCGAGAGAACCGAATGAATCCACAACATCGGCCCCTGGCTCCTCGGCGGTGCCATTCGCTGCTCCAGTATTGATAAGGTTTTCTCTTTGTATAGGGGCTTTGATGCGGAGAAGCTCCTCAGACAAGAGGGGATGGGGTTCAAGGGAATGAAGCCCATGGGAGGCGCGAAGCGCGTCTTCAAGCTCGCGCACGCGGTTTGCAAGTTGGTTTATCTTCTCGTGGAGGTCCTGCGTTGAAGCGAGGACAAATCTAGGTGCGCTGAGTGAGAACGTCGTAAGAGTGGGAGCGGTTGAGAGGGTGGATATGTACCGATTGCCCTTGCCAGTGGTGAGGGAGCCTGTGGATGGATAGGCATTACGATTGGGGACCGATCGGGAAAGGAAGAGGAGACTCAGGACGAAAAAAACGCACCGTCTGGGCATATTGCAGCGCAACCACGCTTCACACAGGAACCACACGGGACGGCGCGATCACAACGCAGTTTCAATCTGACGGAGGGGCAGGGAGGAGGTTAAGGGAAGAGGTATGGGGGAATAGACGCCAAATCAGACCCGCCTGCGACATTCTGCACATGAGAGACGGGTTGCGCCGCGCTTTCTCTTCTTCTCGCCGTTGACGGGGTCCTTCTGGGAGAGGTCTGGCGGCGGGAGCATGGGTGAATCTGAGGACATGAGTGCGGTAATAGGGAGAGGAAGCGCGGGAGCGGAGGAGAGATATAAGAGACACGATGACAGCCCGGCACCAACCTTCTCTCGCCCGGCAAGATCCATCTTTTCCGACAACCGGTAACGAAATACACCACACACTCCTCCATCTCCCCGTCCCTCTAGCTTGCCCCCAGCTTCCCCCGTCACACGCGAGTCGCCCTCGCCGTCCTTGCTGCTTCAGCCCGCCGCTCGTTGATGCGCTCTTCCCCCGCTCGCCCCCACTAGCACCTCACTAGCTTCTGAGCGAGGCTGAGCTCCCGGATACCGCAGCTGAGCCTCATCTGCGTCAGCGTCACACTTCGCTTCCTTTCCATTGGACACTAGTTCTCTTTCTCTGAGGCTGCCTTCGTCTAGAAGTTGCCTGTCGTGCCCGTCGAGTCCACCGTCTTGGACACCATCTAGGACATCGGGCGGACTAGGACGGAGATTACGGAAGGTGCCAGGTATACACCCTTCTCCGCCGCAGACGAAGACCGTTGTGCCGTGGTACAACGAGAACATCACCTTAAAGCAATGACCATGGCCCAGCGATACTGCCGTATGTGTAGACCACGGCCACATACATACGAACGGGGCAACTTAGGGCAACTTAGCGTTGAGAATGATGCCGAGGGTGATCATTCGACTTCACATATGGGACCGGGTACATGGACAGTGGGCTTATTCAGCAAATTGTTGTGGACGGGCCGGAGTTCCCACAACATACAGTATATGGATATGCTCCGCCTGCCGTCGCATCTGACGGACTTTGCGCTCCTAGTACTACCTCGCATTCGAACTCGAATTCGTCTGTATGCTCTCCATGACCCAGTATACGTCTCGGCCTGTTTGACGCCTTCCGATTGGTCACTGGTCCAGATCATCGTCACTCCCGCATGTATAACTTGAAATCGATAGGTGGCACTGTTGTGGGCGGCAGTTCACCTGAGTCGTTCGGCGCATGCGTCCCCCCAAGTGAATAATGCTATAAACGAGTCTTGTCGGACCGTTCGTCCCGGTGTTGCCTGTTGTTTGGTCCATATCCTTCAGTCTTTCGATCGGATCTGAAGGGAGCCACGAAAAGTTTCTCATCGCTCCCGCTCTTGCAGCCGTTTCTCTCCTCCTCTCTTCATCCAGTCTCAGTCCCTCTTTTCTGGACTCTAGTCCTCCATCCAGTGAGTCCTACCCCTGTTTCATTCCTTTCACGATGAGCTTCCTAGATGACGAGTCCGAAGTGTTGCGAACGAGCTTCTCCGCCGCAGCAGTCCGTGACGATTCCTTCCAAATTATACCATTCATGCTTTTCTGACTTTCCCTACCTCTTTTCGCGTCCCCTCCTCATCGTCCTCTTGCTGACCTTCCGCGCCTTGTCCAGACTATTCAGCTCCCCATGGCCCCTCCTGGCGACGATACCTGGTCAGACTCGGACGATGAGTTGGAAGCTGCAGACGTTGAGACCGCCGTGCAACTTGGCATTCCCGATGGTCCCCTGGGCTCCCCCACCGACCTTTCAGATCCCACTGTATCGCGAATAGGTGGTCATCCCGTACGATGCGCCTTCGCTTCTCCATGTACCCGTCGTATATTGATTCATATTCTATGTCGTTCCAACCATCCATTGCACTCATGAACGTGAATGTCCTTATTCCCTCATCTCACCCATAGACATTTCTCGCTGCACCACATCCACCACTTGCCCACTCGACTTGCAATCATTGCTCCCAGCCAATGGAACTTCTCGTCCAGATTTGGTGTCCCTTGGAGGGAAGCCCCAATGACAGGGCTCTCTTCATCTGGGGTTGTGCGAATGGTATCTGTCAGCGCAAGGACGGAAGGTGAGCGCTGCTTCCCCGTTTATAGGGCTGAGTACCCGTTGATCGCGGCCCATAGCGTCCGAGCATGGCGGGAGCTTCGCTATAACAGAAAGTACGCCGAGAAGCTGGAGAACAGGCTAGCTCGTCTCAAGGAGAAAGAGGCTCTGCAAGTGAAGGCGGCCGCAGGCGCTGTGCTGAAGAAAATACCTCCAAACAATCCGTTTGCTGTGAGTATTCTCATATACTCAATTAGCGTTTTTCACCCAAGTCGGACATTATTGATGATGCGTATGCCCAGCTGGGTGCAACTTCATGCCCGAATCCGTTTGGGTTGGGCTCGCAGATTTTTGGAGGACCAGTTCTCGGCTCTTCGTCCGAAAGTTCTACCCTCGCCTCGCAGACAGAATCTCCCGACCATGATAACTTGCTTTTCGCCCCAACCGAGGCCGGGGCCGAGAGCGAGAGCGAAGACAGTGAAGACGAGAACGAGGACGCGCTGGCAGCTGCTGTCCAGTCAGCTTCCTTAAAAGACTCGCTCTGGAAGGATGCCCCACAGTATTCGCCGCTTTACCTGTCGACCGTTTCCGAATACCTCCCAGCGCCACCGAAGGTGAAAATGCCCGCCGGAGCGGGAGTCGACCCGGATAGCGATAGGGATTCGAAGGAAAAGGATGACGGTGGATGGGGCATGGAAGGCTATGAGAACTCCATGGAAGTCGATCATGCATTTGAGCGATTCAGCAAACGGGTCTCCTACGAGGGAGAGCAATGCCTTCGGTACGCCTTTCACCATCAATATCCCAATCACAGAACTCGATCTCACGCCATCGAACGATAGATATGAATTGAAGGGCACTCCATTGCCATACGCAAGCGATAAAGTCTTCAACGAGCTCTTTCCCATTCCCCCCGAACCCACTCTACCTGTTACGAAGTCCAGTTTCATGGTGACACCAGCACGCAAACGGACCTACACCCCCGAATCGTTGCCCGTCTGTGCGCACTGCGGGTCTCCCCGAGTGTTCGAATGCCAACTGATGCCCAACCTAATCAATGTACTCGGATCAAATCAGGTCGGGGGTCAAAGAAGTATGACGGACGAGCAACGACGGGTAGATGTGCTAAAGGCACTGAGCAGGCAGGGCAGCCGAGGAATGGAGTGGGGCACCTGCATGATCTTCTCATGCGGGAAAGATTGCGCAGCGCGCGACGACGCAGGGTCGACCTGGCGAGAAGAATATGTGGTAGTGCAGTGGGACGAGTCGATGTAAGGTACTTAATTGTTATGCTTGGGAATCTGAGAGATATTAGATTGAGACCATTGTGCACATCCTATGCTGTCGCATGCTGCTCGCATCCCTTCATATCAGCGTTCGTTCTCGTTCTACATGAAGAATCCAGAATCCGAGTTGATAAATGGTGCTGGTATCGTGGTCGTCATAGTCATAGTGCACGTGTACAGCAGTCGCAAATCACGCTGTAACGCTGTTTTCACTCGCGTCCTCGTGGTTGCCATAATGCTGAGGAGGTCTTACCGGCAATGTCACGATCGACTGTTGTCCCGCCTCTTCGACCTTGGTGAGGATGAGTTGGTCCTAAGTTGGCCAGAGGACGGGCATTTGCTAATAGTTTAAGTTAGTATTCGCCGCTGATTGTTTGCGTCGGGCTTTGTATTGTACAGTAGTGTTAGAGTTACTCATGACAAACATGGTCACGATGGGGAGGACTGTGGCTGTGGCAATAAAGCACCGCCAAGGTTACGAGCAACAGATCCGAGCCTTGTCGAGTCTCGGGCCATCTATTCCCTCTCGCGTCTAACAACAATAGCTCTACTTATCCCCTTTAGTCCTCCAGGCCTCCATCGCCAGCTCGACTTTCATCTTCCTCTCTCACCTCTCTCCACTGGCCCATCCCCCATCCCAACTGTGACCCGACCTCACTGACGGAACCATGTCCGCCAAGAAACTGCGCTCGAAGCTCGACTTCAAGTTTGTCCTTCCGCTGGGCCGACAGCACCGGTCTGTGGACATTGACCCCGACTTCAGCGAGAGGATGTTCCGTCGCCACGTCCCTGAATCCATACCTCCACCAGGCATGGTCCCCGTCGAATCTCAGCCCCCGCCTCCGCCCCCGCCTCCAAAGGACCCCCACGGCGCCCGCACCTACTCTCTTTATAGTCCAAATGGCGCCGAATGGGGCGATGTCCGTTATTCCGTTCTGGCATCCCCTGTGTCGGACATCTCCCACTCGCCTCTTGGCTTGAGCGATGCGACAAACAAGTCGCACGTCGTCGCCGTGTCCACTCATGTGCGCCCACTGCCCCACAATTCCAAGCTGGCCCCACTCGCCGATGAGATGGGCATCCTCCCCCCTACAACCCCACCCAAGCCTTCGTACACCCGTTCTACGACGTCGCGGATCCCGATCCCGTCCGGCCGCATGCCATCCTATCAACGGCGTTTGGCGACCATTTCCACTCCGGAGGAGGCAGAGTCGCGTCGGCGCGACATCGCGCGTCGCAAGGAGCAGGAGGAGCAAGAGGCGGTCCGCGAAGAGGCATTGCGTCAAGCGCGTTTGAAGTACGAAAAGGAGCAGCTTCTCATTCAGGCGGCGCGAGAAGAGGAAGAGCGCAAAGCTGCACTCGAACAGGAGCTGCGCCGTGCAGCCGAGGAGCGGCGGAAACGTGAGGCGATCGAGCGGGAGGCCGAGGCTCTCGCTGGTATGGTCGCCGCCGAGAAGAAACGGCAGGAGCGCGAGAGGCGGAGGTGGGAGACGCAAAAGGCGCAGAGGATGCGAGAAGAGCTCGAAGAGCAGCGGCTCGCGAAAGAGCAGAAACGTCAGGCATGGCGCGAGCGGGTGGTCAGGCAGCGTAGAGCGCTGGCGGCCGAGCTAGAGACACAGAAGACGAAGAGTAGTCGAGGGCTTACCATACTCCTGACGGGTTGGTTGACCGTCCAGAGTGAGGACTGCCTATCGTTCAAGAGGCGGTACTTCCAGTTGAGGGAGGATTCGCTCCTCCTGTTCAAGGATGCAGAGGTGAGAGGGTTCTTCATCCTGTATCTGACTGGTTGATTGATCCTTACTCTGCTTGCCTGTCCAGGATGATGGCAAGCCCGTGGAGACCGTGCAGTTGTCCAGCACTCAGGGGATCCGGGAATGGGAAGATGGTTATGAGGATTTGGCGGGCATCTCCCACTCCTTTGCGCTGGAGATTCGCGGTTATCATGATCCCTGGACCATGTTCACGGATTCGAGTGACGAAAAGGTGAGAAGACATCACGGCTTATAATGCTAGTGTTGCTTACCGTTGATGGTAGGAGAAATTGCTTGCGCTGTTGAGTAGCAAACTCGCAGCATGATGAGGGGCGTGAAGAGGCCGGATACTGCGTGTGCGCTCGCACTGACTGACTGACTGACTGGTGTTGTACTTGTACGGCCAAACGTTTTGGAAGATGCTGTGGAGGATGTAGCACTATATGCATGTAAAGTTCTTCAGTTGATACCTGTTGTGGCTATCCTACATATGTACCTCGTTCCTTCAGTGACTACCGTAATTGACCTGTATTGGTGGTAATCGTCCAGCGTGTCCTCCACACCCTGCGGAACATAGGCGTCGACCTCGGAGCGCCCATCAGTGCAGGGCCAGCACCGCAGGCAAAGGCGAAGGACCCCGGGCTGCAGTTCGCCATCTCCCTCACCGTGACCCTGCTTCATACCAGAATTCTCCTTGCGTTCGCTCCTTGAGGTTCTTGACATTCTCTGGGACACTGCAAAACTCTCGTCTGGTCTGATGGTCGGCTGGTTGTCTTCACTCGCTTCTGTTGGGATGGCCGTCGGGCCACCCCTCGTGTACGCCGACCAAGCCTACTCAATCGTGAAGAAGCGGTGCGCTCTCCCCCTCCCTACACCGTCCGAACACCGTTTTTTGACAACTCCGTGCAGCGACTCCACAGGGTTCTCTCATGATGTCTGCGCAATACTGTGGGCACATTGACTTTCCGAGCATGCCATGACCTGACTGGATTCAGTCTGTTGGCCAACATAACGCGCTGTTTCTTCTGGCTGGGGAACCACTTCGAGTTGGCACTCCTGGTGCAGTCCATCCTCATGATATTTGCCCAGGTGAGTCCAATCCCTCCGTTTGCCTGCAGCTCTAAGTGTCGTATACCCAGTTAGCACTCCTATATATCTGCATCCGTTTTCGGTCAAGACTAAGCCCAGAAAACTTGGGAGCGTCTACGAGACCATTTTCCTTCTGGCAATGGTCCACATACACTCAGCATGTCGAGTTTCTAGCCGCATTCACGTGTGTCGTTTAAGATGCATCATGCTCGCCTGTTAACAAGTGCCGTACAGCCTCTGTCAAGCCATCCTCTTCCTAATTCTCGGACGATCCGACGCGTTTGTGTCTGCCCTTGGATTTGTGGCACTTGGGTTGGAGAGCACACTACCCATCCCACAACTCATCAGGTATGCCTGTCGTTTGTAAGAGCATTCGCTGTGGACTCACTGCTGGACACTTTAGCAACTACAGACAACGATCACTATACGGCTTCAGGATGTCCACCCTTATCGGATGGTTTGGTGGCGACTCATTCAAGTAAGCTTCGCGCTACTGCGCTGTTGTGCCGCTGACGAGCTGCGTATAGGACGGCCTACTTTTTTCTCCAGGAATCTCCACTCCAGTTCAAGGTCTGCGCGATATTCCAACTCTCGATCGACTGCGGTGAGCCAAATGAATTACATGATTAACGGAGACAGGGAATCTGATTCGGATGTAGCCATTGTGCTCCAACGTGTCTGGTACGGTAACGCACCGCCTGCAACGGTGCTGATGGAGGACGAGGACGTCGAGCAGGCGCTGGCGCTGGCGGAAGAGTAGTTTATGGTTTGTAATGACTGGGACATAGACAGGGCACGAACACTATGCGTCGCCGTAATATAGGAACCCCCCTGGCGGACAGTGCCCCCAGGAAGGACGAATGATCATGATGTCTGCGAGTAGGATGAGGACCCCTTACGTAAGCGACGAACGGCTATTGAAAGCAGGAGACGCGTGAGGCACAGTCGAGAACCATATACGGAAAAGGACACACGTCGACTTGTCCTCTGCCTCTCTCTGTCTCTGCCTTTCCACCTCGACCCGTTCCCCCCCTCTTGCTCAACCCACCGCCCTGCTGCAGGACAGATCTGCGACGGGTTCACCTCCCTACCGACCGTGACGACCATCTCCTAATCATGGATATCTCCAAGCCCATCGCGTTCTGTGAACACCTTCAGCTCTCTGCAGTTGGTATCCAGCCAGCCTCCATCTCTTTCCAGGTTCGTGTCCTTCATGGTAAATATCTTGGGTCTGCTCCATTGATCTCCCTGCCGTGTTTTTATCAAGACCCTCACATTGGAGTCCGATCATTTCATCTGTGTCCGGGAAAAGGTCAATGAAGCCAACCAAGTCGTCATCGTGGACCTCGCCGATGCCAACAATGTCCTCAGGAGACCAATCACCGCCGACTCCGCTATTATGCACCCCCACCAGAAAATTCTCGCCCTCAAGTGTGAGCAGTACTTGTTACGCGTGAATATTCGCTGTTTGACACCCTCTTTAGCTGGTCGTACGCTTCAGGTCTTCAACATGGAGACTAAGCAGAAGATTAAATCGCACATCAACGCCGAGGACATTGTCTTCTGGAAGTGGATTAACGACTCTACCCTCGGCATGGTCACCGAGACGGCGGTTTACCATTGGACCATTTCGGACGTGACATCCCCTCCGCAGAAGATCTTCGACCGTCATCCCTCTCTTGTCGGCGCACAGATCATCAACTACCGCACCACATCCGACGAGAAGTGGCTAGTCCTCGTAGGCATCTCTGGGAACACCACCAACCCTACTGCCTTTAAGGTCAAGGGCAACATCCAGTTGTACAGTCGCGAACGAGGGGTCAGCCAGCCGATTGAGGGGCATGCCGCTGCCTTCGCCGAGTTGAAGATCGACGGATGTACGAAGCCTACGAAGCTGTTCACGTTCTGTGCACGGAGTGCTCAGGGTGCCAAGGTATGTGATTCCTCCGAATGGCTGTGCGGCGCATGAAACGAGCCCTTTGCTTCTGTTCTAGTTGCATATCGTCGAGATTGATCACCAGGCGCCGGATCCGCCGTTCGCCAAGAAGAATGTCGACGTCTACTTCCCTCCCGAGGCCACGAATGACTTCCCCGTCGCCATGCAAGTTTCGAGAAAACATGGCGTTGTCTATCTTGTGACGAAGTACGGTTTCATACACCTATACGACCTCGAGTCCGGCGCATGCATCTACATGAACCGTATCTCGGGCGAGACCATCTTCGTCACGGCCGAGCACGAGGTTTCGAACGGCATGATCGGGGTCAACAAGAAGGGTCAGGTTCTGAGTGTCTCTGTGGACGAGCAAACTGTCATTCCCTACATCCTCACGACGCTCAACAACACTGAGCTTGCATTCAAGCTCGCAAGCCGCGCGAACCTTCCTGGTGCCGATGACCTCTACCTCAAGCAGTACCAACAACTGTTCCAGAGTGGTCAGTACAGTGAGGCTGCCAAGATTGCTGCGAGCTCGCCTCGGGTATGTTCCGTTAACGCATTCGACTGTACTTTCCCTGATTCCCTGTTTGCAGGGCATCCTTCGTACCGCACAAGTCATCGAGGCATTCAAGGCGGCCCCTTCACCTCCCGGTGGCCTTTCTCCAATCTTGCAGTACTTCGGTATCCTTCTCGAGAAGGGGGAGCTGAACGAGCTTGAATCTCTTGAGCTTGCTCGTCCTGTCTTGCAACAAGGTCGCAAGCAGCTGCTGGAGAAGTGGTTGAAGGAGAACAAGCTTACGTGCAGTGAGCAGCTTGGCGACGTTGTCCGGCCGTTTGACATGACGCTCGCGCTCTCCGTCTACCTTCGTGCAAACATACCGAACAAGGTCATTGCATGTTTCGCCGAGACCGGTCAGACCGAGAAGATCGTGTTGTATGCAAAGAAGACCGGCTACACCCCGGACTATGTCGGACTCCTACAGAGTATCATGCGTGTCAACCCTGAAAAGGGCGCCGAGTTCGCGACCCAGCTGGTGAAGGATGAAGCTGGGCCTTTGGTTGACGTGGAACGTGTCGTCGACATTTTCATGTCCCAGAACATGATTCAACCTGCGACGTCCTTCCTCCTCGAGGCGCTCAAGGATAACAGGCCGGAACAAGCCCATCTACAGACCCGGCTTCTAGAGATGAACCTGCTCCACGCTCCCCAGGTTGCCGATGCAATCCTCGTCAACCAGATTCTGACACACTTCGACCATCCTCGTGTTGCGAACCTTTGTGAGAAGGCCGGTTTGCTGCAACGTGTAGGTGAAGCTGTATCTTCTTCGTTCTTTTCTAACATCGCGTTGCAGGCGTTGGAGCTGTATGAGGATATCGCAGATATCAAACGCGTTATCGTGCATGCGACCGCTTTCCCCACTGATGTGTGTTTTTATTCTCTCGTATGAAAGTATCGCACACTGTCTCACCTATCCACAGTGGCTTGTGGATTACTTTAGCCGCCTGACGACGGAGCAGTCGTTTGCATGTATGCAAGAGATGCTCAAGGTCAACATCCGTCAAAACCTGCAGATTGTCGTCCAGATCGCGACCAAGTACTCCGACATCCTTGGACCCGTCAAGTTGATCGAAATGTTCGAGTCGTTCAAGACTTTCGAGGGTCTCTACTACTACCTTGGCTCCATCGTCAATCTGTCTACGGACCCGGAAGTCAACTTCAAGTACATCCAAGCTGCCACGCGCACCGGTCAAATACGCGAGGTCGAGCGTATTTGTAGGGAGAGCAATCATTATAACCCCGAAAAGGTGAAGAACTTCCTCAAGGAGGCCAAGCTCTCGGACCAGCTCCCTCTTATCATCGTCTGCGATCGTTTCGACTTCGTTCATGACCTCGTCCTCTACCTGTATCAACGCGGCCTCACCAACTTCATCGAGGTGTACGTCACTCGTGTCAACTCTGTCCGTACACCGCAGGTTATCGGCGGTCTGCTCGATGTTGACTGCGATGAAGCGACAATCAAGTCACTCCTCGCGTCAGTCCCCGGTAATTTCCCGATTGACGAACTTGTCCACGAGGTCGAGACCAGGAATCGTCTCAAGCTTATCCTTCCTTGGCTCGAGGCTCGAGTACAGGCTGGTAGTCAAGACCCCCCGATCTACAACGCGTTGGCCAAGATCTACATCGACTCGAACAGCAACCCCGAGCAGTTCCTCAAGGAGAATAACGTAAGCTATATTCATCATGAAGGAACGTATGATACTAATTTCTTTTTCAGCTTTATGAGCCGCTGGTGGTCGGCAAGTTCTGTGAGGCCCGCGATCCGTACCTTGCCTACATCGCCTACGCGAAGGGCTTCTGTGACGATGAGCTCATTCACATCACGAATGAGAATGCGATGTTCAAGCAACAAGCGCGGTATCTCGTCCGCCGTCGACAACCTGATCTTTGGGCCCAGGTCCTTCGCGGTGACAACATGTACCGCCGCCAGCTCATCGACCAGATCGTTGCGACCGCACTACCGGAGAGCACCGACCCAGATGATGTATCTATCACCGTCAAGGCTTTCTTGACTGCAGACCTTCCTCTCGAGCTCATCGAGCTGCTTGAGAAGATCATCATCGAACCATCTCCCTTCAGCGACAACCGGAACTTGCAGAACCTCCTTATGCTTACGGCCATCCGCGCGGACAAGGGCAAGGTCGTCGGTTACATCGACAAGCTTCAGAACTACGATACCGCAGAGATTCCCAGGATCGCCATCGAGCATGGTCTCTACGAAGAAGCCTTCCTCATTTTCAAGAAGTACGAGCAGCATGCTGAGGCCATCCATGTTCTTGTCGAGCACGTTGTTTCCCTCGATCGCGGAGTGGACTACGCGAACAAGGTGAATCAACCTGCCGTCTGGAGCCGCCTTGCAAAGGCACAGCTCGATGGTCTCCGTATCAAGGATGCCATTGGTAAGCGTATTAGTTGACCCAGTGAAAAGATATACAGCTAAACGGAGACCATAGACTCATACATCAAGGCCGAGGATCCTTCGAACTTCGCCGAGGTCATCGAGATTGCGGGTCGTGCTGGGAAGTCCGACGATCTCGTCCGCTTCCTCCAGATGGCTCGCAAGTCGCTGCGCGAGCCCAAGATCGACACAGAGCTCGCGTATGCTTATGCGAAGACGGACCGCTTGCACGACATGGAGGACTTCTTAGCTATGACCAATGTTGCGGACGTTCTCGAGGTCGGAGAGAAGTGCTTCGAGGACGAGCTCTATCAGGCTGCCAAGATTCTCTTCTCAAGTATCTCCAACTGGGCGCGCCTAGCTACCACGCTCATCTACCTCGGCGAGAACCAGGGGGCGGTTGAAAGCGCACGCAAAGCTGGTAATACCCAGGTCTGGAAGCAGGTCCACGCTGCATGCGTTGAGAAGGGCGAATTCCGTTTGGCGCAGATCTGTGGTCTCAACATTATTGTCCATGCGGAGGAACTCCCAGCGCTTGTGCAGTCTTACGAGCGTCGCGGATACTTCGACGAGGTATTGTCCCTTCTCGAAGCTGGTTTGAGCTTGGAACGTGCACACGTGAGTGGTTTCTTGCCTTGATTATGGCTGTTGTAACCCCTTGTTAGATGGGTATCTTCACCGAGCTCGCGATCTTATACAGCAAGTATAAGCCTGAGAAGCGTGAGTATCTGTTACAGCGTTTCGATGTGGTTGACTAATGAACGAATAGTTATGGAGCATTTGAAGCTCTTCGTTTCCCGCATCAATATACCTAAAGTGATCAAGGCCGCAGAACGTGCTCACCTCTGGCCTGAGCTTGTTTTCCTGTACGTTAAGTACGATGAATTCGTGAGTTTCTTTTATCCTTGGGGTCGCGCGCGTATTGACAAGATTCACAGGACAACGCTGCGCTTGCTATGATCGAGCGGTCTGCGGATGCATGGGAACACAACCAGTTCAAGGACGTCATTGTGCGAGTAGCGAATGTCGAAATGTAGGTCTAGGTTCCAGTAGCTTACGGAAGTCAGAGATGCTAATTAGAGAGCAATAGCTACTACAAGGCCCTTTCGTTCTACCTTCAGGAGCAGCCGACGCTACTCACCGACCTTCTCTCGGTCATGATTCCCCGCATCGACCATTCCCGCGTAGTTCGCATGTTCGAGCAAATCGATCACATCCCTCTCATTCGCTCGTACCTGATCGCCGTGCAACATGTGCGTTCACCTTATTTTATATGCCAGCGACAGATACTGATTGTATCAAATGCAGCTTAACCTGGAAGCTGTAAACGACGCGTATAACAAAATGCTCATCGAGGAGGAGGACTACAAGACATTGCGGGATTCAATCGACAGCTTCGACAACTTCAACAGTACCAAACTGCTTCGTGAGTTGGAGGTGCACGAACTCCTCGAGTTCCGACGATTGGCTGCCCATCTCTACAAGGTATTACTCTATCATCCTCTACCACCGACCTAGCTGATTCGCTCTTCGCAGAAAAAGAACAAGTGGGAGGAGTCCATCACATTGTCGAAGCAAGACAAGCTTTATAAGGATGCCATCGTCACTGCTGCCGCTTCCAACTCTTCCGAAATCGGTGAAGACCTCCTCTCCTACTTCGTCGACATCGGCAACAAGGAGTGTTTCGCTGCTACTCTGTTCTGTTGCTTCGACCTCTTGCGCGCTGATGTCGTGGAGGAACTGTCCTGGCAACACGGGCTCAACGATTTCTACATGCCCTACAAGATCCAGCGCACGCGCTCGATGGTCGAAAAGCTCGCTGCGTTGGAGAAGGAGGTCAAGGAACGATCGAAGAAGGAGACTGAAAAGGAGCAGCAGGAAGCTGAGCGGCCCCTCATCGAACCAGGGTTTGGTGGTCGGCTGATGTTGACGCAGGGGAACGGCTTCCCAGCACAAGCGCCTCCCCCCAGTATGATGCCCAACGGAACGGGCTTTGGTATTCCTCCTGCAATGACGGGCTTTGGCGGATTCTGAAGGTGCTACTGTTGGTATAGCTGTATATTCTGGACTTTCATAATCGCGTATACACCCCTAGCTTTTGTTAATGTTATCTCATGTTTTTCTCACCTGTTTCCGAAGGTCAACCCTTGATCCCGGAGCGATGCAAGTGTACCACATGACGGAATCAGGTTCTTTACAATATACCCCATAATGAAACTATAAGCACATCAGGTTTGTCATGTATGTCAGGATGAAGTGATTACTGCGGGTGTATAGCATTAAGCGTATGCAAGAGTGTAGTGGTATGGAGATGCGACGGAGAAAATGAATACAGATGTTGCAGAACGGCGCTGGACGTGAGCGATGAGAGTAAGTTATCCAATGATGCAGCCACTCCGTCCACTACCATAGCTCCCAGAGCCTTTTGCGCGCGTACTAAGAGACACCCGTGCAGATTCGTGGAAGACCTCATTGACTCCACGATTATGCTTCGCACTACATTCTGTCCTTGAGGTCAAACATTCCGCCGCATAAAATACAGCTGCACGACGCGCACCTAAATATCTAGAAGCTCGTATGCGGCGGGCGACGGTAAGGCCTTCCTCATATTGCACTGTGTGCATATTGTAGCGGGCTAACCGCGCCTGGGTCTCTTGATCCTCTCTCAGGTCACATTTGAGCGCTGTTGGAAATGAGTTGAAGCAGGCCTTCAGGAATATTACAGCAAGAACATCGGGACATACCGACAAGAACGAGCTGGAGCTTCCGCGTGAGCCAATGACATGTGTCGTTCATACGCGAAACCACATACCTTCACTCCAGGACAATACTCCAGTATTTCCGGTATCCACTGCTGCTGTTGAGCTCGAAGTAGACAATAGGAAGCGCGATAACGTACCTTGCCTTCAACGTTCTCCAACGACGTAGGATTGTCAACCTATGGTAGGGCTTACCATTGCTTGCCTGGAGGGAGAGGACGTCCAAACCATGTGCACGTACTGAGAAACACAACATGATGACATGGGTCTCCGCGTAGCTTAGCGAACGCAGTCGATCGAATTCCTCTTGACCTACGTTATAATCAGGATGGGGATGAGTTTATGCATATGGTGCGCCGAACAAGGCACCGCAGACACAAACGTACCAGCGGTGTCCCATAAGCTCAGTTCAACCAATTGATCGTCGACGTACATGTCGTGCACATAGTTCTCGAATACAGTGGGCTCGCTGTGACAAGCAATGTTCGCTCATGGAATGGCATACAGTGAAGGGGGAAAGACATACTAGACGGCGGAGAACCATCCACGAGTGAAAACATTAAGGAGAGACGTCTTGCCTGAAGCCCTTCATACATCAGCCACTCAATTCCAAGGTCAATCAGCATAGGGCTCACCGCATGCCCCGTCACCACACACAACCACCTTCCGCTGGACCTGGATAAAGAATAAGCGGTTGAAAGCTCAAGGATAGGCATGTTAACCCAGAAACATACAGCTCGTTGGCGGCCAAATGGTGGCGCCATCCCCGACTTCTTGTACTTGGCCATGAAGCGTCCGTTCCTCCTATGCGCCGCGTATGCCGATCCCCAGCGGAAGAGATTATTGAAGAGCGAATCGGAAGCAGTGGACAGACAGAAGAACGACGTGGGTATCGGTCCAAGGACGAAGCGGGCGGTCAATGTTCGAGTCTGAGTCCATTACGGGACACGTGAAGTGAAGTCGTTCACCGCGTCCAACCACTCGTCGACCGCACCATTTTCCCATCCCCACCCTCATTCACACACTCAGAGAACTTGGAAGAGCTTGGATCATATTCATGGTATTCCTTGTGCACACTATATACATTGTACGTGCTATACTGGAATCTTTGGTCGCGACGTTTGGTCAAGATGGAAACAGTCGATGATATATGGTCGTGAAAGGATATGTAGCATGGAAAGACTTGTGAAAGAGACTTCGAATCGGAGGGGAGAGAGAGAGCAGTGGCGTGACGACTGAAACGGAGGGTTGTACAGGGAGACTGAGCGACGAGCGGACGAACGAAGGCGAATGGATGGTAGCTATTAGCACAAGACGACACTGAATACAAGGCGCCAACGCCTTTTCGTCATACGTTAAGTTAATGCGTGGAGACTGTGCGAGATTGGACGAGAGACAGATGCTGTAGAGGAGTTCGTGAAACGAGAGAAAATCCGAGAAATGGTGTCCGGTAGGGTACGAGGGTGATGGCGCTTCTCGGCGAAGGTGTAGGAATCAACTAAATGGTAAGGGAAGGGATAGACGAGCTTGCGCCAGACGAGAAGCCCGTCCGTTGCACCGCGTTTGTCGCCCTACTTTTGTGGTTCGGATGGTGGTGGTGGTGGTGGGCACGATATGGCTGATAGGACCGGTGCTGTGACGCCTTAGTGGTCATTTTCCTCTTCATCATGGCCTTCTCCTTCTTTAATTCCTTCTTGGTCTTATTCGTGTACCCCTGCTGAGAGAGACCGGCGGTGGGTACGAATGGGGACCCGAGCACGCCGTCACGCGAAGGGAGAAGGGTAGGCGACGAGTTATACGAATGGCGTCCTTTCTTCTTGCGTGCTGACGCTCGGGACATCTTGTCCAGCCCGAGTGGACGGGGAGGGGTAAACAAAGACATCCCACCCACCATGGAGCTAATGCCATTTTGATACTGAAGGGCGTTAAGGCCACTGTCCGAAGCAGCGGCGTCCACGCCAGAAGCGGTCGCGCTTTCGCGAGTGCGGCGAAATGTTGCCATGGGGACGCGGTCCCACCTCGAAAGATTGTGCAAGTGAAGACTGGTGCTGGGCTTCACTGGGCTGGACTGTGATAGAGAGTCTGGGATGTCGGTCTCGTAATCTTGAATGGACGGCTCAGTATCGAGGAACGACGAGTCGAGCACATCGTTGAGGTCGATGGCTTCTGTCGCACTGTCAAAGGCATACGACTGTTGGGATGGTTCTTGTGCCTCCGAAGAGTCCGCCGTCGGAATTGCAGCAGCGGTACTTGCGTGCTGTCGGATAAACATGTTCACGTTAGAAACAGCACGGCGCACACCAACGCCCATCGACGCACCTCCACTGGTGTCATTCCTTCCACCGGTTCAAGCTTTGACAGACGTACTACCCGTCGATAGAAGCTTGGGACCTCATGTCCTGCAGCGACCACCGCTGTCTTTCTGGTTGTATGGCCGTCCTCGACAGTGAACTCTCCCATGATTGGGACACCGCTCCCTCGCCGCCTTCTTGGGGTGCACCTCTGCTTATCCAACTTCTCCATCTCAATGTCCTCCAGGTCATCCATGTAAACGCGGCCTGCGAGGATGTCGGCGGGACTAGGAGTAGGTGGGGGCGAGCGGCGTTGGGCAGAAATAGATGCAAGTGCGATGCGGGTACTCGGGGTCGCATTCGGGGGAGGGTCCGAGAACGAGGATGGGCTTAAAGTTGAGAGAGGATTGATCGCGGAGATAGTGCTCGGCCATTTGAACAACATCATGGCACGGGGGTTAGGGAGACCATCCGAGTCGACGAGTTCGTCCTCAGTCGTATCGCCGTCGCTCTCTTGCAAGATGACCGTTCCCGTGCCCGAATCCTCCCAAGAAACCGTAGCCTCTGAGCCAGAGACATAAGCCATCTCCTCATCCTCGTCAGTGGCGCCAAGACTGAACGAGAGCCCTAGCCCGTCGTTGGGTCCGTCGCCTGTATGCGAGAAAAGAAGCTGTCCGCCCCAACCAAAGGCCAGACTATCGAGATCGACCCCAATCTCGAACTCGCCATGTCCACGGCGGAGCTGCACTGACGGGTCAATATCCATGAGCAATAAGGCATCCTCTTCGTCAGCTGAAAACGCGCCCGAAGGCTCGCGATCGCCTGGGTGTGCGAAGGGGCGCAACGCTGCGAAATGCGTCTCTGGAGAGGACCCGCCAGAATCTGAGTCGAGGTTGGCGAAAAAGACATCAGCATCGAACGAAGACTCCTCCTCATCGCTCCAGCCGTTGCCAGGGAAAGACACTCCGATGCGGCCATGCATCTCTTCGTCTCCGCCGTCCAGGTCCACATCCCCATCGGCCAGCGTTCCACCGCCCTCCACATCCGCCTCCACATCCGCTTCATCCTCGTCTTCCTCGTTCTCGTCGTCGCCATCCTCCGGGGAATCGTCTGAAGACTGGCCACTCTCGGTCGAACTCTCCTCCTCTTCCTCGTCGCCGGCACCGACGGATTTTTTGCGAGGTTTGATCTCCCACCTGTTGCCACCGATCCTCTCGCGCTTCCTATGACCCACATGGCTCGGGAGAAGCTTAGTCGAGTGCCGCTCGCCCTCGTTGCGCAGGACGAAAGGTTCGCTATCCGAGTCGGAGTCCATCGACGAATACTCGGACGAGCTCGAGTGGGTCGACTCGCTCGCAGCGGGGACGAAGGTAGGGAAGTCCGAGAGCGTACTGTCGCTAAGATCGGCGGAAGACGTACTCGCAACCGGGACTGGAGGTTGATATGGTTTGCGGACGACGGCAGAGGTCCCGGTCGTGCCTCTGGCCTTGTACTCCATGTCGTCGGCGGTCGTCTTCTTTCTTGCGTTTTGCTTTGTGGCGAGAGCTTTCGGGGGCCGGCCCCGCCGCCTGGGGGCGGGCGGAGCGTTCCTGGAGGACGGACCCGCACCTTGGGCGGCGGTCCCGAGACGGGCGTCTGAGTGGGAGGAAGAATGAGTCTCGGGCGGCTTGCGAGACTTCAGATTTGGTGGTAATGTCAACTTGATCTTGAGGGGATGCTTTCCGGCGGTCGATGGGGGATGGGCATCGGATGGAGCTGAAGAGATCGAAGAGGACGCGGTAGGCGTCGGCACGGAGGAGGTGGAGGGGGCGGATGGCTTTTTGCGGCACGTGCATTCGCTCTCGCAAACGGGGCAGATGTCGTCGAGGTCCAAGTCGTCGTCGTCCTGGAGGGAGCTGTGGTGTGCAAGGGCAATCGGGATGGCGCTGTTTACGATATTGGCATGAGGACGCGGCATTGGAGAAACCTGCTTTTTCTGGGGATCTACAGGACGATGAAGGGATGGACGTTGAGTATGAACGGTTGCCAGGCTGATCAACAGGCAACGACGGCAGGGGAAGGGTAGAAGATACCAAGGAGGATCTCGGCGAGATAAAAGAACAGCGACAGCACACGAGGCGTCGACCGAGGCTAGGTCGGGACGAAAGACCCGGAAGGGAGAGACGGACGACGGGTTTCGGGCGTCGGGTGATCAGGGAGTGCAACAGGGACGAAAATGATGGCGGCGAAAAAGATTCAGAAGAGGACTCACGTTGAGCAAAAGTCTTTTTTGGCATGCTGGGCGAGTGAGCATCTGTTCGATGGATATAAATCCAGGGTGGCAGCGAGGGCGTGTGCGAGGGGGTCGAAGCGTATGGGGCCTCGGTGAGAAGGCTGGACCAAGTCCTGAACCGCGCTCTCCGCTGCTTCACTTTTCGCAACCCGGCGCCTGTCTCCATCCGCCTCCGCCGCTCCGTCTCCCTCTTGCCTTTCTCTCTCATCCATCACCCGTCCTCATCAGCCCTGTCCCGTCCTCATCACTCATCCCATCCACCCATGTAAATCATCTTGCCACAGTTGCCTCAGAGCCAACCCAGAGCACAATACTCGCGCCCCCCCAAGCTTACCATGGCTGCTCGTATGTTTTTCCCCGTTCTCGCGACGAATCCCCATATAAACCCAACTTTTCTGCCAGACCCGTCCTTGGAGGACCAGCTTGCCCAACTCTCGCAACCAGCTCCCGTTGGTGCGTGCCTTCCAAGTCCTTCCCCCCTCATGTGAGTGGCGCCTGACCTCCTCGATCACCAGACCTCGATCCTGAGGACGTCTTCGCAGGAAATGACGCCTCCGAACATCGATGGTCCATCGATCACTCCGCGGCTAGGGAACACTACATTGATGTCGCGTGAGTCCTTTACGCTAGTCCTCCCCCTCTTGTCCGTCCTTCAGCCGCTCAGTACTTCATCGCCTCAAGGCCTTCTACACTGCGTAAGTTGCATGAAAGCGTAAACGATGCAAAGTACGACGGTGTCCGCACAAGTCGTAGGCGACTCTTACAAGATGACGACACGGAGCTCCAAGAAGCCTCGGAAGACGAAGATGGTCAAGAATTTATTCGCGAAGAAGATGACGAAAACACGAGTGAGGGTGGTGTTGGAGGTGAAGGGTCATTTTTCCCGCACGAGGCAGGTCATTCTCAAGACGAATCCGGATCCGGGTCCGAGAACGAGAACGAGATGCCGCGGTCCCGTACGGCAGCTCCCAAAAACGATGTGACCTCTTCGCCGTCCTCCCGCATCGATCCTGTTGGTCTTGCGCCAACTCACAGATCCCTACCGGAAAGCGATATCGCCTCCAATCTTCGAATAACTCACGAGGCAGACAAGAGAAAAGGGAAGGCCGTGTCACGTCAGATTGTAAGTCTTCACATCCAAACTGCCACACCGACAGCATTCTCAGGTTTTTACACGCCGGCACTGGCTTCAAATGCGTTCTAGGCGTTATGGGACACGTTGCTGGATGCTCGTATTCAATTGCAGAGGGCCGTAATCGCTGCCAATCGTCTCCCCCTCGTACGTACACGCGATGTCCTCCCGCGCTGCGCAGGCTCCGTACTCATACCCTAACGATCAGTCTGTGCAGTACGCCTCGCATCCAGCTGCCCGTGAGGCGTTAGAAAACTTGCGGGATGTAACCGGCAGTCTTACTGAGGAATTGTTCACTCTCCAGGGGGTACGTGACGACACATCCTGACCTCACACTCCACTGGCCGCTGTGAACACACATTCATATTCTATCTACATATCTAGGACCTCCTGAACCTCAACGAAGCAATCAAACTGCCGCCAAGGAAGCGGCAGCGACTCGATCCCGTATCAGACCCGGATCCTGTTGGTCCTTATGGGGCGATTATGCGAGAACTCTCTGCGTCTGCATCGGCGCTCGAGATGGCCTATCATCCATGGCTGGTGGACACACTCTCGAAATGGTCTGCAAAGGTCCAAGCCGTCGCCCCGAAGGTTCTTCTTCCTGACAACCGCGGTTCGTTCATGCGGGACGGGAAGTCGAGCCAGATTGGCGTCGTGGGTCTAATCGACAACGTCTTGAGGTCAGACGGGACAAAGTTGCTCGATTGCACACGAAAACGGAAGGACAAGCACACCCGCATCGGCCAAGGCTTGCCAGTGCTGATCGACGATGGAGAAACGGAGAGGGAAGAACAGGTGGACATGGACATCTTCGACGACACGGACTACTACCAGCAGCTCCTCCGGGATGTAATTGAGGGGCGCGGAGGCAGCGATGGGCAGGCAGGTGAGGCGCAATGGTTGATCCAGCAGCGGGAGCGGAAGGCAAAACGGAAGAAGACGGTGGATACAAAGGCGAGTAAGGGACGGAAGCTGCGGTATGAAGTGCATGCGAAGCTGCAAAACTTTATGGTGCCTGTGCCGGTCGTGGGAGGGGAATGGCACGAGGAACAGATTGATGGTTTGTTCTCGTCATTGTTGCAGACGTAGCTGGTTAGATTTAGGATGCGAGAATCCAGCTGTGGCTCGCTGATTTAAACATGATGATTTCCTTTCTGCTGGTTGCGTAGTTCGGCGTTCTCTCAACCCCGGACGGTGGCAATGGTGGTGACTCCGGTGAGGGGAGGCGCCTCCCACTGTAAGCCCGGTTGATGTGTATTGTGGATGCGTCGAGGCCGAGGAGGTTCAGGCAAGAGGCCTGGGGAAGATCGGCAGGAGACCGGGGCCAGGATTAGTCGCGGGATCTGAGAGCATCGAGCCCAAAGAGTGTATAAGCTGTGTCTGGTCGACAGCCGTGAGTACGTCCACCATCGCTTCCAGTCCACTCACTTCGCGCGCCGCCTGCCCCCTCGTCCTCCTATCCCGCTTCCAACCCGCCTCTCCCTCTCCTCATTCTCACCGCCCCTCTACTCGATCGCGAATGTCCAACAGCAGCCAGCTCACCGCCAAGAACAAGAGGCGCAACGCCACCTTATCATGTGCCGAGTGTCGACGGTACGCCAGTTCGGAGTTTCGAGCGCCGCGTCATATTTATCCGACCGTCACTTCTCCACCCCTCCAGCCTCAAACTAAGGTGCGCACTATCCCGAGTAACGTGAGACCGTCCGGTGAGGCTAAGTGGGCCGATATAAAGATGTTCACGCGTCTTCCCCTGCGCGAGTTGCGTCAAGAAGGGCTGTGCTGCCATATGTCCTGATGGTGCGTTCGTCATAGCGCACTCGACCTCCAGCAACTCCATGCTAATCCACCAACAATTCGATATCCAACAGGCTCTCTCACTACAGGCAAGGGTAACAGGTAGCGTTGTCCTAAATACGTATCGTCAGCTCCGCAGCCACCGGGGTGCCCTGACGCCAATTCTTATTAGATTTGTACTCGCCAACACCGAAGTACTCCATGACAAAATCACAATCTTAGCCAATCGCGTCCGTGCGCTCGAGGATGCCCTTGAAGATGCTCATTCGAACATCTCAGGCGAGGCCCATCCACTTCTGTCCGATGAGCTCCGTGCCTTAAAGCGACCGCTGGAGAGGGAGTCGCCAGAGGAACAGGCCCAGGAGCAAGAGCAGGAGGTCGTCGAATCCATCAATGTTGGCTCATTGTAAAGCCCTCGTCATGCCGATCTTTTACCCCCTCGCCTAACTTCGATTACCCTGTGTAGATCCATCTCCGAATCTGGCCACACTCAATTCTTTGGCGGGATGGCCAATGCATGGGTACGGTGCTCCCACGATGATCTCCCCTCCTTCCGTGCGTTGACAATGCCTTTACCCCTGCAGTACTTGTTGCAGGTGCGCTGCCTACCAAGACACATAGCTACCGTCCATAGGCTTAGGGCTCCTGGTTGGTCATGTAGCAAGAAGCAGGGAGTGACGATGAGGAGGATAGCCCTCAGATGCAGTTGCCAGCAGAAATACCTTGGCTCAGCCACACCTTCCCTTTTTATACCGCAGTCAGCGAGACAGCAACCGGCATTCGCGAGACCGTGTGGGCCTCCCTTCCAGATCAAGGGAAGGCCCGTGAACTGGTCACAATTTACTACAGACACGCTGCGTGGATGTACGTCACGTCATCCGGTCTATTCCCCATTCGCCGAACGCTTCTGGCTAATACACGCTGCACGCTTTAGGTACAACCCCATTCCAGAAGCAGAATTCGAAGATACCATTTTCTCCCGAATCTACGACCAGCGAATGGAGACCGAGCCAGCCCCCAAGGACTCGCACCGATTAGCAGTCTTCTGCCTCGTCCTCGCGCTTGGGGCTCTCCTCGACCTCGACAGGCCTTCCTTGTCCACGGACGCGACGCGCTACTACCAGCTCGGCCGGGCGGTCCTTAGCCTGGATTCGATCCTGGAATCCCAATCAATCCCAGCGATTCAGGCATTGGTGCGTGTCTATGGAGGCCCGAATAGCGGGCCGTCTCCCCTCTGACCTCGCACCGATGTCCACGGATCCTTGCTCATCCCGCGTGAGTAGATCCTCATGTGCCACTACATGTTCCTCTCCTTCGTGGAGGGCCCTCGGTGGGCCCTGATGGGCCTTGCCGTGAAACTCGCTCAAAGCGTGAGTTCTTTGATTAATATATGTTCTCGAGTAGCGTAGCGGCTGATTGTTTGTGCCGTTAGCTGGGTCTTCGTAAGATTGCTTCCCATAATTCCATGTCCGCTACTCTTCTTAATCTATCGTCCATGGCTCCGTCGATTTTCAGACCGTGATAGCGGCAAATGGAATCTGGATCCGAGGGAAACATTCAGGCGGCGCTCGCTTTTCTACGAGCTCTATACTTACGACTCATGGCAGGTGTGTCGAAGTTTCGTCGATCATGGTCTCAGGTGCTCACCTTCTGCCATCAGAGTCTAACATATGGCCGCCCGCCCTCCTTTGCAATGTCGTTCGTCGACTGTCAGATTCCAGAAGAACCGACGAAGAACGATCAAGGAGAGTATGAGATGAGCTGTGGGTCCTACCGTATCGTCTTCAAGTGACATTAGCTGACTTACTAAACCGTATGATTGTGTTCCCCGGGCCTATTTATCCGCACCCTTTCCACCACAGTCGCAGCCTGGAAGCACCGTTTCTCCTCAAAATGTCTCAGCATCGTCCACGAGCAAGCCTTTGGAGCAAAAGTCCCCCGCTATCATACCATTAGTGAACTCGACAAAAGAGTGCGCGATTTCTATGTTCCACCTTCACTACGTGTCCCTGGGTTTGGTGGAGCATCTATGGAAGGCCCGCATGTCCAGCCGCCCGTCGAGCTCACTATGCAGCGGTATATTGCCTTCGCTATTAAAGAGATCTGTAGGTCCCACGTTGCTTCTTACCAAATGCCGGCTGATTTCTGTCGTTCAGCGTTGTTTTACTTGCACCGTGGCTTCTTTGCCAAGGCTCTCGAGGACCATCCCGGCGATCCACTAGGCAGCAAGTACGCCCCGTCGGTACTGGCTGCGTATAACAGTGCTTGTTCCTTCGTTGGGCTCATACGGAGTTTATACTCCCAACATCCCGGCTTGACGGAGCGCATGTGGTTCCTATTCACGCATGTATTCTCTTGCTCGGTATGCCTCTTATCATCTGGCCCATTTTCCACTTCGCTAAAGCTCCCTCAGATCGTTCTGGGCTCTATCTCAACGAAGTGCCCAAGCATGGCTCTCGCACCCTCCGCGCTATCCAACCTCGACTCGGCCCTGAACCTCTTTGATCAGGTGTCTCAAAATGCTCGGGCGGCCAAAGTTCTAGTGAGTGATCATACCGTCATTGAGGACCGATGCACCTAAGGAACGTACTGCAGCCTGTGTTGCGTAAGCTCAAGGCTAGGGCGTTAGCCGCAAAGCAATCCATGAACACCGGGTCTATCTCTGCTTCTTCATCGCAGAGCTCATTTGACAACTCTATGGTCAAGGAGGAAGATGACGAGCTCGCTGCACTTGGCGGGAAGACCAGACTTATTTCCAGGAGGTCACCTGGATCAAACTCCCAGCCGTCGTCCCCACAGGCATCGTCGACACATTCCATGAGTCCTATAGACCAGTCCGCCGCAGCATCGTATATGTCTCCTGAGACCCCGTCTTCCGCCCTCGAGCCCACTTCTCCTGTTCAAGCAGAGCACACGCAGTGGAACAGTGGGTACATTGCCGCGGCGGATATGTATGGCTATGCATATCCCCCTCAAGACATGAACGGCTGGCAACATTCTCAACCCCAATCGCACCACCCGCAAGCGCAACACGACCATCCCCATTTGCAGATGCAAAATATGGCGATGAACATGGAGCCAGTGCAATACGCCGAAGGGTACGAGCATCTGGCCCATACACAAGCTATGGCCACCCAAACCCACCAATATATGTCGCAATCTCCTATTCAGATGCACCCGCAGGCGCATGTACATCCGTCGGACCCGCACACGTCATGGAACTTCTTGTTTGCGCAGTTTAACCAAGTCTAGATCCTGCTGTATCTGCCATGCTCGACGACTCGGGTGTCGTAGGGTTTTCTTGGTGGTGCCCGTAGTGTCTTGCTTGACGGCTATCTATGTATACTATTTAGGTGGTACTGTACAAGCTAGTGTGTATCATGGTTATTCGCACGCGGTACTTGTGAGTAGACTGTAGGATCAATGGAACTTGTTGTAGCGTTGTCACTGTTGTGATATGGTCTTTTGCCGGGGTGGAGCGCTGGGAGGGTCCATGATTGCCTCCACCGGTTCGGTTTCTCCTTCGCATATGACCTCCCCTCCCTCGTCTTCTACCTTCCGCTGGACTACACTGGACGTCTCTCCGCCCTTCGCTCCTCTTGCTTCTGTACAGGTGACGGGCTGGCCGACTCTAATTCCACGCATCGCGACGCGAAGGGTGCCGACGCGCGGACCACATAAACAAGCATGGATTCTATGGATTCCCGGACGCGAGGGAAGATATCTTTGCATTCGTCTGGCTCTGCCAACTCGTCGTGAGTACAGAGATGTTCAAGTTGCACGAAGTCTCCGCTCCTGACCCCCACCGTCACCCAGTTCCTCTCTGTCAAGACGCCTCGTGGCAGATGTGTTATTCGTACTTGCACTCCATGCAGGAAAGGACTATCTGCTTGCCGAGGTCGGAGTCTTTTGGGTGCTTGTCCGGGTGCTTGCATGCGGAGGACTGGCCGTCATAATGTGGTTGGCGACCTCGGGACAATTGCAGACCAATCGGCTCGCCGAGGTGCGCATTGCTGTTTGCTCTATGCGTACTTTGCCCTCTTACAGTGGGTGTAGTGGTCGGCCGTCGGCACGTCGTCCTTACTGCTCTTCATGCGCCATGCGGGGTTGTTCACGGCGTTATACCGTCTACCGTCCATCCGGTACGTGCATGACACGTAGCATGTACTTGACCGACCGACGTCCTTGCAGCGCGATCCTGCTCGTCCATTTCTCCCCGTTCTGGTTCAAGTCACTGGTTTCCTTTTCATCCGTGAGTACTATAGTGCACCACCCCATGCGTACTGCTGACACGCGTGAAGGTGAAGCAATTGTCGGCCATCATCTTCGCCCTGCTCGCATCCTTCCTCTGTGATACCCAGTTCTATCCAGGCAACTTCAGCGACTACTTTCCTGGTTATGGGGCCCTCTTTATTGAAGCGATGGCATCTGCGGCATTGGAACATACGGAACGCGTTCTATTGCCTTCCTTGGGACAGACGATGTCTGCCGCATTTAGCATGCTAGGCGCATGCGTGTTCAGTCTCCCACTCTACATGTTGAGACACGTGCTGGTCAGTGGAATCTGACTTTGCGTCCCGCTCCGCATTAATCTCACGTCTCTTGCAGTTGGGTGACGCTAGCCACCACATGCCGGTTCTCACTGCGCTAGCAGTCCTTCCCTGCTTAGCATATATCGTCCTATATCTCGAACCTAGAGCCTCTGTCAGTACGAACATCGCGGTAACATCGCCTCGTTATGTAACCTTCTCATACATCACGACATACGCCGCCGCTATTGTTTTCGGATATCTAGGCTTTGGACACTCACCCAAGCTTGCTGACTTCGTCGTCCCAGTTTTATTACTCTACGGTGAGTGTCGCAACAGGGTTTCCGTGAGTCTACTGGCTCATTTCATGTATAGGAATGTATCCTCGACCAAATCAACCTTCACTGGGAGCTGGTTCCTATTACAGGTCAACAAGTCGGCTGGTGCAGGCCTACTTGAAGGATATCCTATCAAATCCGGAGTCACGCAAAATATTTTATTTTTTGATGCTCAACATGTGTTACATGCTCGTTCAGATGTTGTATGGCATCTGGACTAACAGTCTAGGCCTCATATCCGATGGTAAGCAGCATTTGCGGACCCGATGAGTGGAATCATTCTCAAGAACCAAAACAGCTATTCACATGGCCTTCGATTGTATGGCCATCGCTGTGGGTCTGATTGCATCCGTCATGGCGCGCTGGCCTCCAAACGAGCGATTCACTTATGGGTATGTCTATTGTGAAAGTACGATGTCGTCATCGGGACTGACACTCTTCCTTAGCTATGGTCGCATAGAGACGCTGTCGGGGTTTGCAAACGGCATATTTCTAATTCTCATATCCGTGTTCATCGTTTTCGAGGCTATCCAGCGTCTGTAAGTGTAGCTCTATCGGAGAAGTCCCGGTGCGCCGTTCTAATCATATGCCAGGTTGGATCCCCCGGAAATGAACACCAGCCAACTACTCCTCGTCAGCTCTCTCGGCCTAGGTGTCAACCTATTTGGCATGTTTGCTATGGGCGGCCACCATCATGTGAGGGAAACTTATGTTCTTTCTTTGGAATACGCTGACCATCTGTCTAGGGCGGTCATTCTCATTCTCATTCTCATTCTCATTCCCATGGTCATGATGGTCATGGCCATAACCATAGCCATGGACCGTCAGCACCTTCGACGCCCATTTCTGCCAGCTATAATCATAGTCACGACGATAGTCATCACCTTAGCCATTCCGATGGCTACATCCATGAACATGGCGATAGCTGTGATCATTCTCACTCTCACTCTCATTCCGTCGCCTGCGATGACGAACCTCATCCTACGTCCCCGATTCCCAGTGCACACAGGCATTCACATCCTCATCCCGCATCGCATATACCCTCCGAACCGCATTCCCATTCCCACTCTTCACCAGAACACAACCATTCTCATTCTGTAAACCATGCCGACGACGCCCACCATCCTCCGACTCCCACTGGGTCGGCTCCGGGGTTACACTCTCGTCACCAGTCCCTCGAAATCAAACTGGAGCCCCCATCGCATCTCCATCTGCACCCCGCACACGCCCGTCTACAAGCTGAGGGCGCGGCGCCCATCTCACCTATCACCCCGAATTACAAGTTCGGTCACGACGATCACTTCGAGATGCACCACTCATCCGGACACGCACCAAACCTCCACGACCACAGCCATGTGCACGATCACGCTCACGAAGGACACAGCGACAACATGCGCGGCGTATTCCTGCACGTCATGGCCGTAAGTCGTCGCTTTTCCACCAAGGTTTGCCAAAAGGCCTCATTCGGCAATCTACAGGATACCCTTGGGTCGGTTGGTGTGATCGTCTCGACGCTGCTGATCCAGTTCTATGGATGGACGGGCTTCGACCCTATCGCGTCTTTGTTCATCGCCGTGCTCATCGCGGCGAGCGTCATCCCCCTTGTGATCGACACGGGGAAGGTGCTTGCTTTAGACATGGGCGGTAAGGAGAAGTCCATCAGAGACGCATTAGCAGAGGTGACTTTTACAGTTTACCCCCGCGTTGTTGCATTCTGGCTGATTCCCTTCATAGCTTGCACCCATGGACGGTCTTGTCTCTTATTCAGCCCCACGTTTCTGGCCCAAGGATTCCGCGAGTACAATTGGCACTATCCACATCCAGGTCGCGCCGTCAGCATCCTCATTGGACCCTGGCGGCCCTCATTCAAATGCCCGCCCGACTTTCACAAGGGTAGATCGAGTAGTGGAGCGCGTGGACAAGCTGCTCAGGGGACGAATTTCCGGATTGGAGGAGCTGACGATCCAGGTCGAGGACTCCTCATCGCACTACGCAGATTGAGCTCGTGAAAAGTGTACTGTATTTTACAATTGGGCAAACATGTGCAGTCATTCGCAAAGCTATACGGGCGCAGAGTTTCTATGTACGGATTCCAAAATTGCTGTCGATTAGGTACAGGATGTAGTATGGAAAAACGTCCCATGGTCCCCCTCTGCTCCCCGCTAATTGCGACAATGCACGCTGGGAGGGCGAGATGAAAGCGATAAGCGGGCAGCAGACCAATAGTCTGCACCCAGGAGGGTAGTAAGACAAAAGAAAATACAAGCAGCCTGGGTAAATACGAGGTCCGCAGAGTTGTCGATATACACGTTACTGCTCATTGAGGTTGTTGAGCAAGGTCGTCAAACATCGCTTCGTGACCATATCCCCCTACCAGTGTATGTAAGTAACATGGAACGACACATTAGACAGAGATTGCGATACCTTAAGCAACGCATTGAAACTGTTGTCCCGGAGTGGCTCTGGTAAGCAAGCTCTGAGAGCCTCGCGAGCCCTGCAAACAATCCGCTTAGTGCCTACAAAACGGAACATAACCAACAACCGTACCTCAGGTTGTCACTGAGACGCAGGTAACAGCGGACGACATGCTTGAGCAAGCGCACGGCCTGGGTCTCGACCAATTGATTGACCATGTTGCTGAGGACGGTTCCGACGGCATAGAACCTCTCATAAGTGTGGCAAATATACGCCAACCCGGTCTCGTCCAGCAGGATCTTCTGAACGATGAAGATGGCGACAGTCTTGGACAATTCAGAGCCTGTCTCCATGATACGCAAGCAAAGAGGAATGATTTCCGTGGACAAGAGGAAGTGGATGACGGGGGTGTTGTCGTTTTGCTGGGAGGAACTCAGAGACGGCTGCAGCAGAGCTTATCTAGAACATACCTTGACCAAGGCTCCGATAACTCCAAGAGAGGTGAGGCGCAAATATTCGAATGGACGCGTTTTTGAGGTTGTGTTGAGGAAAGGGTATAAGAAAAGGGGGATATGAGCTGCAGCACCCAAGCCGTCAGTGAAGGTTCTGTAGCTCCTCAGCAGCACAGATTGGCTGAAGATATAGTGGACGGGAGACGTACCGTTAAGGAACAGTTGACGAGTCTCGGGATGGGAAGCTACACATTGCAGGAGAGCGAGAGCATTGCAGACGCGATTTGATACATGAGCAGTGAGATTAGGCGGGGATAATAGCGGATAAACAGAGACGATTTCCTGAAGAAGCGCAGGCATGATACCTAGGATTTTCGTCAGAATCGCGATTCGTGAAACCATCGGGACATGAGCGTACCGAAGGAATGCCAAAGGACCAAAGCAAGATCATCATATTGCTCTCTCTTCTTGCTCAACTCGAGGAGAGCACTCTCGCGGCTCTGAGAGTCAAGAAGGTCGATGACAAGGGCATAGATCTTGCTCTCTTCGTTGACAGTGAGAGGAGGGTTGGGGGGATTGGTACCAGAGAGGAAGACGCCCTGGTGAGGGGTAGGATGGGACAGGGGCGGGATAGAGTTGGCCGTAGTGTCGGGGTATGCCTGGACGCCGCGCTGGTATGGGTTATACTGCAGGTTGTGCTGCATGTACGGGACGGGCTTTGGAGATATGAGCCCCGCCATGGGGTAATGCGAAGCAGTAAACTCGTCGAGCGCGAGGCCGAGGACGGGGACGGATGTGGTCGCGGTTGAGATTCAGATTGATGGCGAGAACGAGAACGAGAACGAGGACGAGAAGAGAAACGATGCCGCGGCACACCACGCGCCACTCCGCGCTTAGTCAGCCCGCCTCGGCGCTCATCCGAGCACGCCTCCGTTTCAAGCTCTGAGTCTGAGATCTGAGTACTGAGTACTGAGTACTAGTCTGAGCTCTCCGACCGAGTCTCCATCATGTCCTTCCTGGCCCGATGGTTCAAAAGGTTCAGGCACCCTGTGCGTCCGTTCGTCATTACCGATTACGACAAAGCTCATCCCAGGTGTCCAGACCGGCCTCATAGGCAGGGACCTTGAAGGTACGGTTCTGCCTCCCACAATTGATTCGACAGCCTTACCCATACCTCGTCAAGGAAATCGGTTCTTCGAATACCCAAGCACTTCTGATGGTGAGAAGACCCCGCTATGACCCAAGGCTTATTCGCTGAAGGTGGGTTCAGACCCACGTCGTACCAAGCGCGTTGTCAAGTATGCCAAAGGGACCCACATACTGGACTACGTGTCCGGTCATCGCAGACTAGCGGGTGCGCGCTTCTCCTATTCATCCACCTTGCCAGCTTCCTAAATTCACTCTGTCGTCGAAGTACAATGGACGTCTTGGTTGACACACACGCGATCGCAGCCTCCGACATTGCAGGTACGTGACGCTGGTAGTGTTAGCATTATACTCGTTCGTCTGTTGCTGATCTTACTGTGTAGGAGTTGCAGGCTGACCTTGAACGTCAACGGCGAATACTACAAAATGTCGCCATGATTGAGGCACGCGACAGGGCCGAAGCAGACCAGATCGCCGCCCAGCAGGCCCCCATGCCTCATCTACAAACACCAACACGGGGAATGCGAGAACCAAAGTCAACGGAAGGACAAGAAATGGCTTCCCCAATGCCCGGATCGGCACAGAAGTCCGCTCTTGAAGCGTCGTCGCAAGCCCATCATGAATCTTCCCCCTCGCCTTGGAAGCCTCCACCACCGGATGAACCTCATGGCTGGCAGCCCAAGTCTTCCGTAAGGCGCGGAGGTTGAGCGCAAATCATCCCCGACCTGGCACACCGGGAGTTTGTCTATAAGTATGCCCTACATTCTTTGCCATAGATTAGCACCGTAATTGTTGGAACTTAGTCGCAATGCCTGGCAAGGCACCGGCTGGATGCCACCGATATAATCATTATGGATAAAACGATACATTCGGCGGCGGCGGAAGCATTCAATCCCGCCGTCCTCCCTTCACGCTATCGAGGATGCCCAACTTGCAACATCCGAGGCTTTGGTGATGCAAGAGGTTTCAAGCATTCTCTGCGCGCCGTGCTGATATCAAAGGTTTCTATGGACGACAATTTAATAAGAATTACCTCTCCACCAATCTTCACTGGCGCGCCTCCTGAAACCAAGAACGGCTCTTACGCACGGAGTGTTGTAACCACATGGTACCGATCGTCCTCAGCCGACTGGACGAGAGCAAAATACATTCGAAATCCGACGAGTTACGCCGTACACGACCGCGAGGTGACTAGAATCCATCTCCGAGATCAGGGCCATCCTCATCTAAGTCACCGCCCTCCTGGATCTCCTTGGCGAGCTCCTTCTCCCGTTCCCGTGCGCCCTCTGCGGCGGCGAGCTCTTTGCGGTGTGCATTGAGTGGGTACCGCATAGCCTGTTGGGGCGAAAAGGCTTTCATCAACACATGATCAGGAGACGTGAGAGAGACGGAAAAACAGTTGAATTGACGCGATGCATTTAGCGGAGGCAGAAGGGCAAACAAATAACCGCTCCTTCATGCAAGATGCTACAGTGAAGATCCACAGCCGGAATGCTTGTCCAGGATACACGCCACCATACACCACTGTAGACAAGAGACCAAGGCAAGAATCAGAGAGATCGACAAACAACGCACCTTGACGCTCTGGTTGTGCAGCTCGAGACAGTACGCAACGCGGCGCGAGAACACGTCGCTGACCTCTGGGCCATACCCGCTCTTCTGGCCACCGCACTCCATCCATCCCTTCTCGTGCACGATGCGGCCTTCGATGACGCCGTCGCGGATGGCTTTTCCGACGATGTACTCCGCATCTTCTTCCGAGTCCAAGTGAAGCTTCACGCAGATGTCCCGGAGCGAGATTCGTGAATACGAGAGCGACAGTCGTCGGATGCCTGTCTTGATGACGTTTTGGCGGAGGCGAACGATGAGGGTATACGTCTTGTCAGCCTCGAACTGTGCCGCATACCGGGACAATGTGGTCTGGAACTGAGAGAGCGAGCCGTTCCGGACCGCTGAGATAATGCGGTGAACTCAATGTTGTGAAAGAAAAGTCGAGATGAATGGTCTACCTTTGACAATCTCGAAATATCCAGTCAAGGCCTTCTCGAGGACGGGGTGCCTGAAGAGACTGCGTTCCGGAATGTCGCCCATAAGGAGCTCGACGACGATCGACAGCTTGTGGACCGCCTGGTAGAACCCAGGCGCTGTCTTGGCTGGGGGTGCACGACGAATGGCTTGTTGAAGATTTGTGTGCGCAGCGGTATAGTTTAGCTGGACAGCCTTGATGCGGCCGAGGTAGTAGTGGTATCGCGCATGCTGGGGGTTGCCTGCGGCTGCGGGGAATGTGGTCTTGGAGACAAGCTTGTCCGCCTGGTCATACAAGCTGTACTGAAGGTAGCTTCGTAGGATGCGATTGATGAGCGAAGCCTCCGTCTCGTCGTCGTGCCGGAGCGCTGCGGTGCGTTGTGCCGCCAAAAACAGTCTGCCGAATGGTCCGTATGTTAAGCGCTCGTATACTCGCGTCAAAGACTACTACTTACGGTCGTGCGTCGGCGAGTTCCCCTCCAAGTTCGTAGGTGCGCTCGACAGCATACCACACTTTCGCCGCGATCGGATCCATACTCCGGCGGTTCAGCGCTTGGATCTTCTCCACTATCTCATGGGCAAGCTTGGTCGCTTTTGGGTAGTTGGATGGCGATGTCAAGAGATGGTGGAGGATGAGCAGAGAAAAGTAGATTTCGACTTCGGGGACAGGTTCAGTAGGGGCCTGTTTGGAAGGAGTGGTCGCGGAGTCGAGCTCCATGGAATGGTCCCCGGAAGCCTCCGGAAGCCATGAGAGAAGTGTCTTCTTGGAAGCTGAGTCTGCAAATAGTCATTGTAAGTATGCAATGGTTTACAACAGAGAGCCTGCAAGACAGGCAATGGCCCAAGAAATGGCAACTTCACGACAAACAAGTACCTCCAATTGCCTTGCGCTACATGTCTACCAGAAGGTTTCCCACCACGCCATATGCAGTGCTTGAGACGACGCAGTTGCATAGAAACTCGGGCATAGAGTTCCAAAAATTGTGAAGCAGTCGAAATACGTGGGTACGTACCGGTCGTGTAAACCTCCTGGACAGCGTCCTGCAACACTTTATCGTCCAGTTTCTTGCGTAGTTGTGCCAGGGACCTGAGCACACGGTGGGTGAACCGAGGTTCTAGTGTCGAGACAGCCCTCTCGATGAGGGCAACGTTCGCTTTGATCTCAGCCACTGGCGTGAGTGGTACGGGTTTCTTCTCGCTCTCGGCCTGTTTCTCCTCTTCCTTCTTGTCGTCTACGTCTACCGGTTTCATTTCAATGTCGGCCATGGCTAAGATGTTAAGAGGTGGGAGAATGAAGACGGGGGTGGTGACAGACTGAGAGAGAGCAAGATGAAGTAAGGCAGGGATTACGCGTCGGGCGTTCCTCTGGGACCGAGGGACGCGTCATGAAGCCATGCTTATCAGATAAGTAAATCCACGTTAAGCGAGAGTAAACACGGTTCAATATTAGGTCTTGTGACAATTGCAGCTCCGAAAGGAGACTTGATGGCGTACTTTCAACTAAGAATGCTCTTTGGAATGCTATTCAGGCTTTATGGCACCATGGGTCGCAAGGCTAAACCACAGGTTGATGGGGTTGGGCGGGTATTCGCTACTACTCTTGAAGTTGTGTGCAAACTGGGCTTGCTGAGGAACGCTGCCATCCGGTTATTCTTGCCATTCCCAGAGTTGTAGGTGCTGAGTGAACGGCCAGAGATCCTACGAGTCCGAGGAGAACCCCCAGGCTATCGCCGTGCTTCTGAAGCCAAAGCTTGCAGCACCGTAAGATGCAAGGGCAGGGTGACCAACAAACCACGACCATTCAAGGATGCAATGTGTAAAATATTGGACGATCGACTAGCGTGGTTACCATTACATCCCAAGCCGAAGGCTCGGAGTGGTTAAACTCATGATACAGTATACTAGTACTACGTAGTAACACAAACACTATGTCGCTGACGCCCGCATCATATGATATAGTTGCCAGACGAAGGTATGCCAGTTTTCGATCTCAACGTATTCTACTCGAAATAAAGCTCGTCTCTATCGGTACATTCAAGTCCGGTAGGGTATTGTCCACTGGGCATGTCATGGTGCCCAAGTCATGGCAAGATCTAGGAAACCGTCTAATCACTCTTCGGCAACCTCTCGCCTGTAACGGCATCTCTAATACAATAGCGGCGCATTCAAGAACCTGTTGACACCATCTAACACGCCGGAAGCGTGAGCGGAATTCTGACCGTTGTCTAACAACTTCGTCAGCATGCTTGCGTTCATCTCGCATCGGTTTACTCACGGCAAGACCCTACATCAAGGACCAGTCAGTTAAAACACTTCCTCAAGACACTCGCAGCGCTCACCGATAAACTAGTCTCCTTATACTTCACGCTCATATCAGCCGCAGTCAACCGCATAGCTTCTATGGCCTCGTCTAACGTAACACTGTAGACGTTCTGGCTGGCCATCGCAAGCTGAGCGGCCGTGATCGCCTTGACAGCTGAAACCAATATGTCAGCGGGCTCTAAAGTGGGACAGTTCGTACCGCAGACCTCCTAGACTGTTTCGCTCCTGTCACACACGGAAGTTGTTAACACGGGGCCGCAATTCGGATGCTAAATAACGTACTATGCAGGGAACCTGGACCAGCCCGTCGATGGGATCGCAAGTCAGACCCAAGTTGTGTTCTAAGTGCATCCACGACAAGGGAACGACCGATCATAGTTGACTTCGGCATCAGCATTGACCAAGAACACGTTCAAGTTGTGAGGAGGACTGACCTATACCGATCTCGGCCGCTTGCAAGATGGTTTCCGGGGACGCTGCAGACCGGGATTAAGTCATGTCAAACGCCGAACATTGGAAAGGATATCTACCTCCCATACACGCCGCAAATCCTGCGCTGGCCATAGAACACGCCACTGGACATCCGGTCCAGGCTCGTCAGGGATGCGTACACGTAAAGGAGACTACGGCATACCGCCAACTTCAGCTTGGCATCCACCTTCCGCGGCAGAGATGGTGCTTCCACGCTTGAACAGCATCCCAACGGCCTGTTGGAAAGTTAGAGCACAAATCGGTGTTCTGGCCGAATGGAAGCACGCACCGCGGCGGTGAGCAGGAACGTAACGACCGATTTCTCCGGGTCATCGCTAACAAACTATCGGGCGCACGATCGAGTGAGCAAATGGATTCCCTCGAGGTGGGGTCCTAGAACCTAAATCGAAGGGCGCACCTCCACAATATACTTCAGGACCGCGGGGATCACGCCAGCAGCGCCATTAGTCGGCGATGTGACAATGCGGCCGCCACTGGCGTTGACTTCGTTCACCGCAATCGCGTAGCAAGAGAGGAAATCCATGGCCGGGATCATCGTTTTGCGCTATAAACCACACCCAAGAATTAATCCCCATAAGTAAAATGGAAGAGACATGGCCTACTGGAGGCATAGGCGTGACCGGATGATCCAGGACGCCGACTACACGAGTAGCGCGAGAAGCTGTGATTCTGCGTCCAGCACCCTGGCGGCTGGCTGAGCGGCCGCGACTTGCCCTCCCGCCTTCGGATTCAGCGCGCGCTGACGGCAGGGTGCGGAAGGCTTCTGGAGCGGCGATGTTGCCGGCGGGAAATGGACGTCCATCGATGCTAGGAAGTGTCGGAGTGGCCAGACCGGGATAGAATCTATGGAAGAGCAGCAAAAAAGGTTAATTCAGCAGGAGCACGGAGGTAATGTGGAAGTGGAAGATACCCTCGCATAAGGCGGCGGTAGAGAAGGGGCGCACGCCGCCGTAGGCCTAGGCGGCCCGGAAGTTTCTCTTCCGCCGAGGACACGCCAGTCCGTATGCAATCATCCATGACGCTCCATATACGCAGGAGCTGCGGGGAGAACCATTATGGTGAGTGTACTGCTCAATACCCCGCAAGACACACAGTGAAGCATAACGGACGGCCGAAACGTATCATCGTCGATGAAAGCCAACGGGAAGCGAGCATTGATAGAAACAGAAATATGGGGCACCTTCTCATGGATCTCTTCATGTGAATACCCGAAATGCAGCTCGTTGTCGTATACGATCTGCGCAATTGTCATCTAGGCCGTCCGCGGGCAAAGAGGGGTTTAGTATCCATGGTGATCGATGCACGAGGACGAGAAGTGTAGCGGCACGTACGTTATGCTTCTTCGTCAGCGTCAGAAGGCTGTCGCCCGACTGTGCCGGTAATTGCATTATAGCGCATTGGGATATATCATAGAAACGTAAGATGCAGCCTCGGTGCTCGCTCGATCAAAATGGAGTTGGAATCACGCACCACGAATGGGTACGGCGGCTGATTGGAGTTTGTGGCTTGTGTCTCCTCCATGGAATCGGAGTCGGTATGTGAAGGTTGATGCAACCGCGCGCCGTGCACAATGCTCTTGTCCACACCTTTGTAGAACAGATTCTCGTCCACTAGCTCCGCAAGATAAGTTTTTTTGGGAAGGTCATGGAGACACAGAGATCAGCGTGCTCACCTTTGGTTTTTTCGTTCACGACGAAGCCGCCACCGACGCTGATTGTTTCGTATTTTTAATGAACTAAGTTGCCGCGGCATACTAAGCAAGGAAGTGGCGCTGCTGACATACCTGAAATACTCGTTGGTCGCGAGGAGATCGCCATCCTCACCGAAAACAGAAAAGCGCATTCCGTTGGGATGTATCTTGAGAACCTGGTCCCATCGCCACACCATATCCTTGTCCATGTCATATTCGATATGGTGACGTCCGCCGAGCACCAGAGATTTGTTTTCCAATATTGCAGCATACCGCGAAGGGATAGTTCCGGTATCAATAGTTTCTGGGTCGGAGCCTGTGCAAGACACGCCGCAGACATCCACTATCAGGCGAATGATCTTGTGACGAAGGTAATGTAACCGGCACCTTCAAGTCCCAACAATATGGCTTGAGGCGTGTGATGACTGTGTCATAATAAGAAAGCGACCATTGCAAAAACTGAGAACGTTCATACCCTTTCCCTATGAGGTGTTCCGCAGTCAATCCCATTGCAATGGTTCAGTTCAAATAGCTACACACCTGTCGCAGCAAGAGAACCATAGCTTTATCGCCGCTACAGTCAGCAATAGCAAGTCAGGCCTGCCCAACAATGCTCACAGGCTAATTTTCACGGTCTTGACCTGGAGTAACGGCAACCGTGTGAATATCGCATCTCTTGGAACAACGGGGAGAACAGTAGTGGCGACTTTACTTACCTTGCGAAGCAAACCCAAAGCCTCCAAATCACCAATGAAGATCTTTCCCGCGCGCATGGGACCGACGGTATGGGATGAACTGGGGCCAACTGTCAAGCACATCATTAGACTACGTTTGGCCAATCCGGGTGTGCGCAAATGACAACACATCTGGCGTCGGTGTGGCAAACGCACCTCCAATGCTGAACAGATCGAAGGCGGAGATGACGGCGTGCTCGTGCTTCTGTTCGTGCGATCCTATAGGGCTGGACTCACTTGCGGGGATAACACCGTCGTCTTCTCCCTTGTCCCGTTTCAGGTGAGAGCGGGCCATGTCGACACTAGCATCATCATCCCTCCGCCGGGAAGTGGTCACGAAATGCCGATGCCCCGAAAATTCTGCACTAGGGATGCGCCCAGCCGGACCCGCTCGCCCCTGCTGGACGAGTGGACGATGAAGTGCGAGTAGACCGGAGGAACAGCCCGTTGGAAAGAGGTGCTTTCGTACTGTGGCTGCGAGCATGACGCGGGGCTAGTACGAGGCTGCCCAACGCTCTGTTTGACTGTGCTATATGAACTTGGGGAAACTCTTAGACGGCCTGCTGGCAGTCTGGGAGTGCAGAGCGGGGCAATGAGGGAAGGAGTGAAGGAATGGTCATTGCGGTTCTCCGTATCTCCCGCCTACCCGAGCGTCGCAGGCTGAATGCTCTGAAACACCTCCGGACCCTAACCACAAGCCGCGTCCGGTGCCGCGCATGTGACCGCGATGTGGAAATTCTGGCCCCCAACGCGCGCCGAACCTTGCAAGTCGCCCGGGCCCGTCTCGCTCTCACCGAGTCTCAGTCCGAGCGGGTTCCAAGTTCCAACCCCGACTCACGCATCGAATACTGATAATAAGTATGTGTAGCTATTCCATCCGTCATATTCAGATCCCACAACCTCATCATTTCGCTAGCCTCAAGAATTTGAACGATTATCGAGTCTACCAACCAATCATCCTCTTGTTCCCATCTTCTTATCCACATCAACCCTGCACCACTCATGTCTGTGCAAAGCGCAACAGATCCAACAATCGCATCCGCTCCATCCATCCCATCCATCTCTCTGCCGCCACCTCTATTGCACATCCGCACAGACACCTACGCCGGTAGGAAGTACCACGCGTCTTCCACCCTCACCGAAAACACCGACCTTCTCGGTATCTGCGCGCCTTTCTCCTACACTATCTGGAAGCGCTTCCGAAATGAGGTTTGCGCAGAATGTTGGCGATACGACCGAGGACGGAGGACCTTCCTAACCCGTCGCGACGACGAAGGTTTCGGAGGAAACCTTCCCTTAGAGCCCTCGGGTGCCAGTGCGAAGAAAGGCGACCAAGGCACAAGAGCCAGCAGTGGCGTTGGAGCAGGTCTCTGGTTTTGCGATGCAGATTGCCAGCGGAGTTGGATCGTTCGAGAAGGAATTGACGCTGTCGGCCTCCTCAGGCGGCTCGAGGGAGCCCGTCAAAGGAACCCAAAGTCTAAGTCCAAACCCGGCGTAGGGACGCGCACGGAAGAACATAGGGAGGAGGAGATAACGCGGGAAGTCGCTGACGGGGCCTGGGATGCCGTACGCGCGGAGGAAGGGTCAGCGAAAGGAATGCGGAGGTGGCAGGGCCTGCTTCTGGACGACTACGAGATGGACATGGCGCGATACGTTCTCCTTGCGCTCCTTCGCTGCCATCGTGAACGTTGCGACCAGCAACTCGACCGATTGCATCCTGCTTCACACTATGGTCAGTGCCTGTTCCGCCGTCACGCAAGGTTCGTAGATGGACTCATGCGGAGAGAAGAAGATGGTCCAGATGCCCCAGACTGTCTACATGTGGATTCCACAGGGATGAAAAGCAGTTATGAACAAGATTCAGAGTGGAGCACCTTCGCGTCTCTCCAGACGAATGAGCTGGCCCTCCTCCGCGTGTGTCCCGAGATCCTGGACCACCAAACGCGGGTCTATCGGCTTCTGAGGAGCCTATTAGGTGGAACTGGTGTTGCGGCATATCCCATGCCTGCCTCGTCTTCGCGAAGCTCCCCGCTTTCCGCGTTACCTCCGCCCAACGGATCTTGCCCGACGGCGGAGGATGCCACTCATAATCTGCACAAGGCCCAACGGGGAGGCGATAGCGCGGATCGCGGCAGAAGGCCAGAATTGGGGGACGTGATTACGGTGGCCAATGTCCGGAGGGCCTTTGGGGTTGACCCAGGCAATTCGTTCGGCATTTGGGAGGTGCCTCTGACAGATGAGAGCGAGTGCCTTGGGTTTGCGGTGTATCCCGTAGCCTCGTTCTTCAACCACCGTAGGCGGATCCCCTATACGACGCCTAGGACACTGGCTGATGTGGATGTGTTAGACTGCTCGCCCAACGTGCGTAAGGTACGGGATGGCCGGACGTTAAGGTTCTTGACGACGAGCGCTGTAAAGGCAAACGAGGAGCTGTGTATCAGCTACGGGCACGTAGAAGGGATGGATTGGTCAGCGAGACAAAAAGGGTTACTGGAGGGCTGGTATTTCAGTTGCCGATGCAGCCGCTGTAGGTCAGAGGAACCCGGAGCAGAGAGATGAGTTCTATGCGCTTACATCGTTCGAACGTTCTGTGCGTGGAAGGTGAAGCGTAGGCGACGCGAACAAATTTGAGGACTCATTGCGGGGTGAAGATGTGAGGGATGGCAGGCACTGACAGGATCTGTTAAATATGTCTGCCACGGAAGTTTAATCGACGACCCTGGTACTAACGGAGGGGACGTTACGGAAGACTATTTCCCCCCCGCAGGGTGTGCAGGTAAGTAGTCACGACAGCACCCAAAGCACAGGGACATTAATATTAAGTAAGATTAAGCATCACAATCGAGATAATAGATCGCTGACAACATGGATACTTGAGGTAAGTAAGTCGCTCGGGCGCAAGTCCTGTGAGGGTAAGTATCTACGCACAGACGGATCTTGGGGCTGTCAGCACGGGCTTCGCGGCTACGAGATCCTAGGCGGATGACCAATGACTGGCCCATGATGAACTTGAACTGATGATGATTCGAAGAGGTCAAGGGCGAGAACAGCAAGTTGCGATCAAGGTCAAACCTTCTCTGCTCGAGAAGCCGCGAATGTAAGTGGAAGGGGTCGAATTATGAAAGACGGTAGTCACAAGGCATCGATGGCGGACATTGGAGTGGGCCGATATGTCGCGCGATCGGAGCATGGCGGATCGAGGAACAGGAGTGGCGGCGAGGGCCAACGGGGGCAAGTATCGGCGGTGGACGCCTGTAATTGGGACTCAGTTGAGGAGGAAGTATGGAGAACGGTAACGAGCGTGGCAAGCTAGCTGGAAAAGACGGAGGATTGTCGTGGAGGTGGATGCTGGGGCGAGTTGGGATCTGAGGAGCAAGTGATCAGTTGAGTACTTGAGTACTGTAGCGGGGGAGGTGACGAGGATCCGAGCGGTGACTGACACTAGTCCTTACTCACGGCTGCTTCCACCGCCACGCACAACCGTCGGCGCTGTCCTCCAATCAGCTTCATCCTCCCTCCTCCCGTTCGACCTCGTCCGCATCCCCGCCTCTTCCCATCATCCTCCCTCCGTTCCCCCTCATTCCTCCTCTTCTCCGCTTGGCTACCTTCATTTTGTCCTCGCAATCCGCACCAGCTACGGCCCAACACGAACCAGATTCCCCACGCTTATTTGTTTTCTCCCCTTCCTTTCTCTCGTCTCCAACATTTTCCCAGATCCCATTCCCCGACGCTCTGACCTCCCCGGTCTTGGTGGTCCATGGCGACCCCAAACCCGCCGAGAATCATGACAACCAGCACACCCGTCCGCGACAGGTCCTACCGTACCGACCCTGGCTCATCCGCCACAAACTCCCCCGCTGCTCTGCGTCCAGCCGTGTCATTTTCCACCCCAACTCCTTCCAATGGCTCTGGTCACCCCACCGCCAACTCTGCAGTCCCCACCACCCAGCCGCTCACTGTCGAAGGTCTCCTAGCCAGCAATGGCAACTCCATCTCTGCCGCCTTGGACGCCGCCGTCAACGAGCGCAATGCCCTCTCCGGCCAGAATACCCAGCTGTGGAAGCTCATCGAGAAACAAAGGTCGGGTTACAATCACCTCATGAAGGAGGTTGAACGCATCCGCGGTGAGCGTGACCTCTACCGTAACCGTCTTCAAACCATCGGCGAAAACACCGATGCGCTCCTTCGTGCCCACCGCGCCAAGGACAAGGGTGAAGCCAGGGACGCTTCTCTCCGTCAAACCGCGTCGCATTCCCAACTCAAGCCGAGCGAGAGCAACGTTTCTACTAGCTCTCCAAGAAGTGCTCCTGCGGCGAACGACCCACGCGTGCATATGGTCCGGACACATTCGGAGGAATTACGTGCGTACATTCTTCAATTGATCTTGAATGTGGTGCGCGATATAGGTGTTGATGTTTCGTCTAGCTGCCCGTACACATCAACTGTCAACTTCGCGTTCGTTTGATCCCCTGCATACTCCAAACTCGAACGCTCGCTCGACACCGGAGCGCAAGGGTTCCTCGGGGACTTTGAACGCGGTCCCGCGTTCGGAATCTCCGGTTCAAAGAGAGCCTTCGCACAACTACCTTTCCGCATCCCAGGCGTCTTCTGCCAGCCATATTCCCTCGCCTCTTTCCATTTCCAGTGTTGGGCTGGCCGCCGAGGTGCAAGCGACGCCGCGCAAGTCGCCCCCGTTGTCCCAGAGCCCCACCGAAGACACGTTGCCATCAGCCCTCACCGCGATTCCCACTCGTTCGGACTCGCTTTCTGTTTCCTCGACGCCTACGCCATCGCCCTCGACGACCAGGTCGGCTAAGTCTATTTCTCCAAGCGAGCCTGCTGATCCCGTGCTGGGTGCTTGGCAACCCCAAGGAACGCCGCATTCTGCTCTTCAGCGTTCACAACCTCAGACGCAACTAGTGACTCCCGCCGTTCCGGAGAGCACCGTTTCTACGCCGCGCGCCCAAGGATCTGAGTCGTCTTCCAGGTTGCTCAATGGTTCTGCACCGAATGGTCGAAGCTCCCCTACACGACCCCCGCCAATCAACAGCCCTCCTGTCACAATAACACTGAATGGCGAATCGAATCTGAACGCCCGCCTGGTCGGAGCGTCTCGCGATTCTCAAATTTCCCTTCCCGAGGAAGCAAGGCGATATTATGCCACCATGGCATCTCCGGCCGCCAGCCCTGGATCGAAGCTCACATTTTCCTCGTCCAACCCCAACTCGCCTCTTAGGCAGGAGCATGTGGCACATTGTCCTTCTGCGCATTTCGACTCCAACGGGGCTGTCGAACTCAATGGTGCTGCGGCGCGATCTGTTGGATTGGGAATCCCCGATTCTACCGAGACCACTGCCAGAGACATGCCATCTGAGGCGCGTGGGCGGCCCAATGGCCGGGTTCCTCCAGATTCTCAACGAGCAGCATCTGTTGAGGATGGAGCGGAGTTCCTTGATATGGATGACGAGGACAGCGCGTATGATATTGGCGTTAACGGTACGTCCAATGGCAGCAGCGACGGCGGTCAATATGCGTCATATCCATCGTATGACGAGACCGACGAGGCTCTCGCAGCTCACAAGCGCGGGAAGACGAAAAACGCGCGCCCGTCAGGCCCTGTGGTTGAAGATTTTCCGCTACCACCAGGGACGGGCAGTGTCCCCCTGCCGCCAAGGCAGCAACAGCGTGACACCTCACCACCCGACTCCATTCCCCCCATTCAGATACAGATGGGTACCCCATCGCGCCAGGGAAGTGTCGCCGAGTCGACGACTGCACGAGAAAGCCGACCTTCCCTGCAGTCCACCTCAGAATCTGCGGCCTACCCATCCTCTCTTGCGTCCTCACAGACCCTCATACAGGTCCAGGTCGAGGACCAGCAACCGCCGCCCTCGCCGTTCCCTTTGCCCCTGCCAGCGAATCCGCCGACTATGTCTTTCCGTGCGCTGCCGCTGCTCTCCGAGGATCTGCCCTACACCGACGTCCTCGTCGCGAACTCGTCGATTCGGCCGAATGACAGGGGCAAAGAGGTGCTGTCCTTCACTATTGCCGTCGACCCCGGCCGGGGCAAGGACGGCTGGAAAGTGGAGAAGCTGTACAGCGACGTCCTCAACCTTGATGGCCGCATCCGTGCGGCTGTTGGGCGGTCCGCCTCGAAGAAGCTCGCAGCTCTGCCAGAGGGGCGCCTCTGGCGCGATCATGCTCCAGCGAAGGTCGACCAGCGCAAGGTATGTGGGCGTTCTCGGGTGCTATCGATCTCGTCTCTCGTCCCCTCTCTTCTCGGTAACTGCCTAGCTGCGATTGGGGTGGTGATGTGCTTCCCGGCACGGCCGCTTTTTAGCTATCCCGGAAGTTGTAGACTGCTGGTCGCAGTCTCGGGTGCCGAACTCCAGCCCGGGTCGGACTGGAAATTCTGATGCGACCTGGTATCGTCACTTCGGCATATCTGTGCTTCCATCCTATTCTTTCGTTGTTTCTGGTGTGATGTCGACCCTTCTGCTGCCCCTGCGCTCACATTGTTCCCGTTGTCTCCTCGGTGTCGTAATTGTTGAAACACATGCTGACGATTCCTTTTTCTTGTCATTGTCAGGCTGCCCTCGAGACATACCTCAGGTCGTTGGTCGCCCTTCCGGTGAAGAACAAGGACGAAATTATCGCCTTCTTTACTTCGGACATTGTGCGTGAGACGCAGAAGCCCGTCTCGCAGGCAGGGTACAAGGAGGGCTATCTCACCAAGCGTGGCAAGAATTTCGGGGGCTGGAAGACACGGTATTTCGTGCTTCAGGGTCCATCACTTGAGTACTATGAAAGCGTGAGTGCAGTACCACCTTGTTTTGAAATCTTGTTGCCGGCGGCATGGCTTGGTCGCCGTACTCACGGCCCTTGACGTCGGCACAATTTTCCTGTCGTTTCGCCACATTCGTTTCCGTTTGCTCATTGAAGGTTTCCCTCCCCAATGGGACACAGCGCGGAGGAACTCACTTAGGTTCTATCACGATCACCAATGCCCAAATCGGCCGCCAGCAGCGCCAGCCAGAGAAGCGAGAGGGCGACGAGGATAACGAGTATCGTCACGCATTCCTCATCATCGAGAGCAGGAAGGGTCCTAGTGGATCGACAGCCAGACACGTCCTTTGTGCGGAGAGCGATGAGGAGCGGGACTCGTGGGTCGAAGAGCTGGTACGCTATGTGTCCGGTCAGTACAACGAGGAACAGGTTGCGATGGCCGCGAACGGGGTTACTCCCAGTCCCATCAGCGCCCCCCAGCAGAACGGCATGCGAGAGCCTCGATCGAGCACGAGTTCGAATCCTCCGACGGATATCCTGTCCACTCCTATGCGTCGTGCCGCTAAGGACGTCTTCATCGCCAAAGGCCCTGCAGTACCGCTTTCGCAACTCGCGCAGGATAGCAACAACGCGAAACTGTTCAACACCCCTGTGTATCTGGACGACGCGGTATCGAGCAGCCCGGCGAAATCCTCTATTGGCCAATCTGACAGTGACGCGCCCATGTCGAGTTCGCTGCCCGTATCTTCGCCGCTCGTAGAGGAGCCGGACATTGCACCAGCGCTCAATCCCCGTTCCAACTCTGAGCTTGGCCACTACTCCGACATCGATCAGCGTGCAGCCGTGGGACGTTCGCCAGAACAACTGAAGCGGAACAAGATGAAGCGGACGTCCATGAAGCAACCCTCCATCCCCGAACGATCCCCATCGCCCGAGAAGGACCTCAATACACCCCGAGTAGATACACACGGGAAGGTCAAAATCTCTGGTCCCATGAACGGCACGCTCATACCAGCTGGCTACAAGTTCGGGGCGAAGGAGGCTCCGCCGCCTGAACAGCCTCCCCCCATGCCCACACCCGATCGTCGAGAAAAGACCAAATCGCGCTCGTTCAAGAATTGGGGCTTTGGAAAATCGCATGGTACGTTGATCAGCGCCGGCCTTAGCCGAGAACACGTACACTAACGGGAGGGTGCAGGGTCCGACAAGACGCCTGCGAACGCAGTACCGGCCTATGTCCCCAGAGCTGTATTTGGTGTGAGCTTGGATGAATCGCTCGATGTTGCGCAGATTGCCAGCCTCCCGGCGATCGTCTTCAGATGTATACAGTATCTCGAGGCGAAGAAGGCTGAGCAGGAAGAGGGTATCTACCGACTGAGCGGCAGTTCGGCCGTTATCAAGAGCCTCAAGGACCGCTTCAATGCAGGTGCGGCCTGGTCGTGTCTTGCCGCGCACAGGCAACCTTTTGACCTTACCTATTTCGTAGAGGGTGACGTGGATTTGCTCGCATCGGACGAGTACTGGGACCCACACGCCATCGCCGGCCTCCTTAAGACCTTCCTTCGGGAACTTCCTGCAAGCATCCTGACGCGCGATCTGCACCTGCGCTTCCTGTCCGTCATCGGTGTGTCATACGCCGTAGCGCAGCGTGGTTCCCAGGACTGACCAGACCCCGTTTGCTCTAGATTTCGTCGATCCCCAAGAAAGGATTTCCGAGCTGTCCCGCCTCATATCCGCATTGCCTCTGGCCAACTACAGCCTCCTGCGTGCACTCACGGCCCACCTTATCCTGATCGTCCAGAATGCGAACATCAACAAGATGACCATGCGGAACGTCGGCATCGTGTTCAGCCCGACACTGGGTATCCCCGCGGGAGTATTCAGCCTGATGCTCGGAGAGTTCAAGCGCGTCTTCAACGTTGACGGAGTACTGGAAGAAGCCCCAGCTCCCTCCGACCCGCAAGAAGCAGAAACTCGGAGTTCTGCTCGTCGGAACAGTCAGCATTATTCTGAAGCTGCGGCAGACCAGATGCTTGGGCTCACGGGCAGAGCACTGCCAAGTACGTAATGGGCTCTCCTTCGCGCCTTCTTGGGTATTGACATCGCCCATAGTGCAACAAGAAGACGCCCAATCGGACGAAGCGGACGATATGATCGAGGAAAGCGGGACAGAAGCGACAACTGAGGACGCCGAGTCTCTGTTGGACTCGTCTACAGGCTCCAACTCAACCCATGGGCCGCAGAGCGTCCACACCGACCGTGTCGGTACCCCCGAGTCTGCGCAGCGTGGGCAATCGCCTGCGGCAGGAGTACAAGCCGCACAACGCTCGCGTGCAGCGCAGTTGGCCGCGACTCGCGGGTTGAGCGTAACCACGGACAAGGCGAGCCGGCGACACAGTCGGATGGTCGGAGTCGGACTCCCTGCTTCACCCCGCCCCCCTGCACAACATCCGCAAGACCCCAATATTCAAGGCGTCCCCGCTAGCCCGCGTACAGGCGACAGCCGTGCAGGGCCTCCACGCACGCCGGCTTCCGATTCTCCACTCCGACCGACATAATACAGTCCGATTGCGACGTCTGTCGTCCCGATCTTTTGGACGACAAAGATATGGTGTCGGGTCGACCGTCTCACCTACATGTATATGGTACACGTGTCAATGTGTTCGGTATGGCATTGGACTGGACATAGCGCAGAGCACCATTCGCACGGTACCACTTTCGAGCTTGCAAGCTCAGTTCTGTTTCAGGGATCGCGCACACCGTCTATGCGTGTCTCAGAAGGAGACAACGGAGATGAGGGCTGTCTTCCGCGATGACACACTCTCCCTTCACATTTCACTTATGCATTTGCATTGTCTAGTAGTATACAGCGGCACGACACAATCATGATACCCTTTCGTCGGTGTATATCCCTATCTCATTCCTTTGTTTTGCTGCGTTGTAATTATCACTTACTCTTTAAGCCCCAATTCTTTCTACAGAACGGTGTAAAGACCAGTGTGTTTTGTGATTAAGTCGCAGTTGCTGTGACCGTGCTCTGGCCGGGCCCGTGGAGGTCTGTCTCATGGGCCCGTGGCGCGCTTGGTCGATGCAGGAAGCGCCCATAATGGGGCGGTAGCTGCTCCAGCCTCCAGTCCGATGCGCCAGCAGCACCGGCTAGGCAGCTTCCTTGCGCTCACCCCCTTGTCGTCCCGCCCGACACACTACACGATGGGCTACAGGCAAGCAGCTGTCCTTGTCTCTGTCTCCTTCTTTCTTGGTGAGCGACACTTTACTCAATTGCTCCCAGTTTATTGCTTACACGTCCTGCGCCCTCAATGGGTGATCTTCAGGAGTGCTTGCCATCTGCTTAAATGTGGACTACCGGATCCTCTTCACGCAGCTATCTGACAGCGTCGTACGGGATGGTTTCGAGTTCTATACGACGTTTTACAACTCGCCCCCCGCTATCAAGGCGAGTTTCCTCCGTTCGCTTCAAACAACAATCCAACCAAGCCCTGAATACACCTCTCGTCCCCTCCTTTCCCTGGGCTTCCCACAACAATTGGCCGGATCGCACCCTACCCCAACCGGGTGTGCAAACGGATGTGTTTCCTGACGCGAAGGCGCTGCTTCATGGCGTGGTCCTCCTGGGACTCGTTGGCCTCATCGGCAAGCTGCATAAATGGGACGAAAGCGCGGTATTCTTCGACGGGTCCTCCCTCGGTGCGTTTCCGCTCCATCATCTCCTGCCCTGCCTCGGAATTCACCCCGCACCTTCCCTACCCTCGCCACCATGGTCCATCGCTTAAACCCATGCGCATCTTTCTCTGTGGCCTTCCGCGATGTTCGAAACTCTCACAGCGGCGTACATCTTCGCGCTGGCGGTGTACATGACCGTGGGGATCCCGTCGTGCCGCACTGTGGCCGACCCCGTGCCGGACGTGGACACGAAGGACGACCAGATCGAGGCGCTGCGCGTCCTTTCCGCGGGGAACACGATCATCATCGTCCTTCTCGGCGGCATCCTCGCCCTCCAGGTGAGCATCCCACGTCCCCCTTCCATTCTCCGCGCATTTTCCGCGCCCGTGTCATTGCAACACTCAGCTGATTGCCGTCGCGTCGTCCGCGTTCCCCTCTCTTCTCCTCACTTCGCATTTTGCCCTCGCGGAATTTGCCGCGTCCCTTGACCGCAGGACTGGCCAACAGTGGGCACGCCGACTAGAAGACAATCTCGTCGCGGAAGCAGCGGCAGACAAAACCAAGGCGGCGGCGCCGGAGAAGAAGGTCGGGGCTGCGGCAGAGAGCAAGAAGGACAAGTAGATGCGTCGACGTTGATGAACGCTTACGGTTACGCTCATGCTTCGGGCTTTGTACGGGCGAGTCCCCTCCATATCTGTCTCATTACCCCATTGCCAGACTCATCACGGTGGCGATCACCCCGTGCCTATCCAGCGAGACACGACACTCGGAGCCCTGGGACGCAAGGGGGCGTGCGTCGCCCAGGCCGAGGGGCAAGAGCAGTCGAACAAAGTTGTTTTATCTCAAGCCGTTGTCAACTGTGAAGAAGGATGTCGGTAATCTATACATAAAGAAGCCGGTCGGCGACCTTCATCGGAGGTCTGATGAGCGGCACCGCTCGTCAAGGCCCATATGTTGTTCCAGGTGGCCGAAAGACGACCTTGCATTTGCATCCAGATAACGCGAATCTGAGCTCAGAACCAAACAGCATCCGGTAGCGGCGGGCAAGCGAGGACAGGGCAAGGGCGAGGGGGCCGATCTCTTCTTCGAAGACAGCCGAGGGCCCCAGTGCGGAAGAGAGGATTCGCACATTTATTCTGCAATACGTCCCGCACGGGCGCCCTGGGCGGGCCACATCTCGGTATGGGCTCTGGATTGCGATTCTCGGACGGGTGTCGCATCTTCTCTCTCTCAAGACTGGAGCCCATCCGGATTTCCCGTTGCGCAGGAGGGTGATACGCGATTGACACCTCCGTTGTGGCGTCGCCCGTTTTGCCCGCCATGGGCACCCCGTCTGCCAGCCACATGCTTCGCGGACGAAGGATGAGCGATGGGAGCCTGTCCGAGAAGGAGAAGACGATGGGGATGGCGGCAGAGCGGCATCGTCGGTGGGGAGCCCTCGCGGGCCTGGGCCCCCGCAGAGAGCAGCGGGTGGGAGCGATGGACACGAGTGTTGTTCTCCCCCGAAGCTGAGACGCTTGCTTATCTCCGGACAGAAAGCCAGTGCCGCTGTCTGGGGCTGTCAGATTACACGCAAACCACGCCGGTGCTCATGATAATGGCTTGCGTGACACTGGCAGGCTATGAGACGAGCCTCGAAGTGGTGGGAGTGCGATGACCGGTCGCGAATGTCCAGTTGGTGGGAATGGATATGCGCATGCTGAGTCGCTGACGGCATGGGGGAAATGTCCATGTCAATGGCGATCGCGAGATTATGGCACGGCTCCCGGCCTGAGCGAGTTCGTAACAGTCGACGACTCAGACTCAGGCAGAACCCGGTGGGCTGCTGGCGATGGTGCTCGAGGCAGGCCTCCATTTGAGCCCAAGTGTGGAGAGAGGTGGCCAGGAGAATGGGCTTCCCAGGATTTGTGTTGTGCCAGTGGGGACTGCGACGAATTCGAAGCTCGGCGTCCCAAAAGAGTCCGCTCGCGAATCAGCCGCCCGGGACCTTGCACACCCATCGGCGGACTTTAGCATTCCAACGTCGCCCTTCCATCCTGACGTGGCCTGGGAGCTCGTCCTGTCCTTGACTCCAAGCGACAGAGGCGGGTGGGTGATGAGAGCCGCGTCGGGGGCTGAGGCTTCCCGCGAAGGTGCGCAACTGAGAGCCACTGAGAGATGTGACCACATGCCGACGGTATCTCCCCATCCAGCCCGTCTTTGCCTCACTCTGTTTGGCAGCCACGCCCTCTGGCTTGGGTTTGCCATTTTGGTCGGCGTGACTGTTCTCAACTTGCCTCCCAACTTTTGGGCACTGGTGACTTCAACTTGGCGGGTGCTAGCTCCATCGGCTACGCTGCACCCCATTCGCGGTGGAAGCACAGCCTGTTGGTCAAACGGCGCCGCACTTCTCAGTCTTCGTCTCATCGCGTCTTCTCCTCCCACTGTTCGATGGAAATGGCAAGTCTCGTATTCCGCTTGATATGAGCCCGAGGTACGTGTGTCACCGCGTATCCGACACCAGTTCGTCAAGCACATATTTTAATTGCGAGTTAGGGATAATCGCACGATCTGCTATTGTGCTTCGCATTTGGATAGCATGCCTGTCGTCCTACCCCTTGCGCGAAATGAGTCACTTACCGCAACACGGGACTATGTCGAAGTGCTAAACTGCGGCACGAGGACGACAGAACGCTTGAATCCACCGTTCGCCGACCATCCTCTCTGATCTCCGGAACCGTCTGTGACGCTAACCGTACATTCTTATCGATACTACCATCGAAGTCACGCCGAGGGTCCCGGTGTCCACACCCATCGGGCGGTGGTTGCATTTCCGTGACAGACTGACTCTTCAATATCCCCGCTTTCCGCCACGGCCTGGCCGCGGACCCAGCTCGAAGCTTGATATACGCCTCCTCGCCTCCTTCGAATTAGATCGCACCTATAGGTTTCATAACCTCCGTGGGGCGCCGTAGGTGCTGGCCAATGTGGCGACCGTGCCCGCGCCTGTGCACCTTCCATGCCGATTAGACGTGCCAAATTACCTCCTGGGGCTGCCTCTCCTCGACTCATCCACGCGCCACGTCCAGTATCACGACCAGTACTCGGATACAGGATACTCAAAGTCTCCCACTCCGACTTCACCCAAGCGCCAGTCACGCGCCGTGGACATCTGAGTCGTGGATTGTGTTCAATTCCTTGCCATTGCAACGCGCCATCACGGTCGTCGCTTGCTTCAGGTTCCGTCATCTTGTCCTCAAAATCTTTCGCCGGTCCCCGCTTTCCCATTGTCCGCGTAGCCACCAGCCAGCCGACTGCTTCCCGCGAGGTGGGGAGCAACGTGTTTATGTGCGCACCCCACTGCGCACGAATCTCAACCGAGGATCCTCCCTCAGATCTCGCCGCAGGCGCGAGGCTGTCAACGCCGTGTCGCTGTCATTCTGGTCTCACCAAGCGATCGCGAATGCAAAGGACACGGCTGGCGGCACCATGCACGCCGCGACGCCGCAGGCAGCGCATCCTCCTAGCGCTCTCTATCCGGGTTCTGTGAGATCCCATTTCGCTCGCCACGTCCACCGCTGACACCTACGCATCTTCTGTGAGATGGCCTTCAGATCCACTCGCTATCTAATCACGGCTTCATGCTTCCCCGTGTGCGTCCGTACACATCCCCCAGTGGTCCACACGCATGGGCGCGATGAGCTACCGACCAACTCTCTCCAACTAATCTGAGCGGCGCCCTCCCCCGTCCCCGAGTCCCAACTCATCAGCTCGATGGATCTGCCAGCGTTCATGAAAATTTCGCTGTTCGCTGCGAGGCATCTTTGACTTCTTTGATACATGTAGCCGCTCGGAGTGAGTTCCACCACCTACGGATGGTCCTGCTACTAATCTCTCCTGTTCTGTTCCCACCATGCACAACAGAGGCCATCGTCATCTTGCATGACGCCGGTTCTTGTCCGTTTTTGACAAGACGCAGTGCACAACCACGTATTCGTTGTATTGCGCGGGAGTCGTGCGCGTATCAACCATCAAATGTCAGTACGTCTTACATTCCTCATACCTCCCCTATCCTGACTGTTCTCTCATTTCCACTCTCATTCGCATGAACCGGCAGAAATGGAGCGGTGCACGATATGTAGCGAATGGTTGTGCTTAGGCTAGACGTCTCGCCGCAGTCCCCTCGGACGTTCGCATGGCCGAGAAGCCTACTCCGCATGCAATGTTCAACAGAGTCACAGACAGGCCGTAATCGCATCTGATCCTCCCCTTCTACGTCCTAGGCCTGCCACCCCCATTCGCAACCCCGTCATCCTTCACGTCGAGTCACGCTCCACCTAATCCGGACGGGCGCACATCATCGCGAACCGCCCGCCAGCCTCTCGGCGCGCGCGACGTCAACGATTTCCGCTCGCTCTGGCGGCGTATCGACGGCCTCTCCTCACCGTTGTGCATTTTTCTCTCGAGTCTCCGAGGAGACAGCCCCCTCTACACCCGCAGCAAAAATAGGCACGAACTTGGCTATACGTATTCGTGGCCGCGAGGCTGGAACAAGTGCCCTCCCCGGAATCTTAACACCTTCCGCCCAGAACTGCAGAAACCTTAGAGCCTATTCCATGACAGCCCCAGTCTATCCTTGGCGGGCTTTGTACACGCCAGCGCATGCACATACGCTCCCGGTCCCAGAATCAAAACCTCGGCTTTCTCACCAGGGTCCGTTCTCGTCCTCCATCGTCCTCAGCCCTCTCTTCGCGGAAAGTACCGGCCATGATAGTCCCACAGCCTCCATAACCTCCCCCACCGTCACCGGGTGCTAGCGTACCACAGTGACGGGAGGTGAAAGATGCAAGGGTGCTTTGTCTTGCTCTAGGATAGGAATAAGACGCTTCCCATCCCCATCCCCTTATCCGGGCGTAGAAGATATCGTCGCAATAATACTGCGAAGGAGAAGGAAGGGGCTTCGGATTCACCCGCGCTGCGAGAGCCTTCTCCCATCCCCTTCGATGGCGCTCGGGCTCGGGCTTCTAATCCCAACGCGCATGCTGTACGTGTCATCCGCGTATTCGCGATCTGTAAACGACGCCATGGCGAACTGACTGCAGAACGCAGAAGACCCTCCAGAGGCGCAGCACGTCCCAGTCTGCCATGGGTACGGGCACAGGCTTATCTTTGCCTGCCACGGCAATGGCATGCTCCTCTCCTGGCCCTCCGGCGTCCTGGTCTGGTGGAGCGGATCCACGGGGAACAAGCAAAACCTTCGTCTCAGAACTGCAGGAGCACCCCATCCAGACGGAGAGGCGGGAAGAGGGTGGACTTGGGTGTGGGGGACGTGACCGTGGGGTCCGCACCGTGTACGCATGTTCGTCATGCTCCGGCAAAAAACGCGAGCGAGCGAGCGTTCTCGATCCTTCTGCCCCCCTCCTTGGGCTTCACATACAGAATGGCAGAATCAGAATCGCATCGAAGCCACACGAACGCCCTCCAGCCTGCGCATGCGCACCCGCACCCGCATCCGTCGTGTCTGGTACAGCCCACCCGCACGCGTCGTGGTTCTCCGCCCTTCCCGCGCATTTGGCAAAAACGCCTCCGATCGTGATATATGCATATACATGCCTGATACGCCGCGGTTGACATGGGCGTGTCCCTTCGACGGCGACGGCAATTCAATACGAATTTAATGAATGCAGCGATACGGTTTCGGGCTCGGGTTCGGTTTCAATTCGTGCGGCAATACATCGCGCAATCGCAGCGGTGGCGGCGGGATGCAAATGCTCGCTTTCTTCGCTTCCTTACCAGTGCGATTCGAAGGCGATCCTGAGAAGGGGGCAGCCTGAGCCCGCACGCCTATATTTACTACAGTTCGATAGCTGTGGGTATGGCTACCGTCACTCGTGAGCTTCCGCCGCTCGGTATCAAAGGAGCTCAGCACCACGGGTCGCTCACGAGCCTGGAGCCGCAAACGTGCGCTGGAAGAAAGGGCTCCCGAGGAAGGCAGGGTAAGAGAGGAGATGAAGGGGTGCAATCCATACGCAGCGCGGAAAAACGTGTATTGCTGGCCACGGGACGGGAAACAGCGGCGGAAGGGGAACGCGTCGAAGCCCATGGGCGTGCGCCGCGCTGCCGTAAGCCTCTGCACACGAGCTGGAAGGAGCAGGCGGGAATCAGAGGAGGGGGCCAGCGTCGAGCTCCGACAAGGGGAGAGGTTCTGTATTCAGCCTCTTCATCCTGCATCACACCGACTGGCATGCCTCGTTCGAAAGCGAAAGCGAGCGAAATCCAATCAATACAAACAGAAATGAGCGAGTGCGGGTGCATCGAGCAGGTGCTGCCCGCGCGGACGGTGCGTGCAAAAAGTTTCCATTCGGGAGCCCAACTGCGCAATACAAATTGGCGGGCCACCGCATTCCCTTGAGCCACGATACAGCAGCGATTCCGAATTGGCCTGTATCCCTAATACAGCGCGTTGAACCCGACAGGTGGGGACGCACCGTGCGTGTGTTGAGGCGGCGATTCAGGTGCTTGGGACCGCGCTCGCGTGGAGGCCAGCGTATTCAATATGCTGGCGCAAGGTGGTCTGGGTGCTATATCCTGAGCCCTAGATTGGGCAAGTTGCCGACGGGTTCCATGGAAGATGGCGCCAGCGGGAACCTGCCACTGTGCCAGAGCTCCTGCGAACACAATGAAAATTTCTTTGGATTAGCGTTTGGGATCCATGCGGTTGGCTATCGTTGGACAAGCCTGCGTGTGTGTTCGTGCCGGCTCGCGTTGGTGGTGCAAGCGAGGCCTGTACGAATATAGCAAGGGTAGCGGGGATGATATGGGGGACGTAGTAGGGTCGGGGAAGATACAGCGAAGCCCGACATTGTTTAAACAGGCAATGCACGTTCGCGCCTGGGCGGAGTCAATTTAGAGGGGACCGACGACTCCCGATGCGATGTGGCCGGGTATGGTGAAAGGCGCACCGAAAGTTGTGGCTGAGACTAGCGAGATTGGGGAGGTTTCTGGATCTAGCATCTGATGACGAACGGCGCCCTGAGGAAGTCGAAGGCGGGAGCAAACCGGGACTGGGACTCAGTGGGATGAATCGGACGCGTTGCTAAGGGCGCCAGATGGGCGGGCGCCAGGAAGGGGGAAACGTGGGGCTGGACCTTGGAGGAATCGGGAGGTGACAGATGGACAGTACGACGACGGGAGACATCTGGAGACTCGGTGGGCCTGGCCAGACGAAGGCGCGATGGGGAAGACTTGGGGAAGGCGGGACGCGGGAGGAGGTGTGGTGATAAGTAAACGCGTGGTCGCAACGTACGATATCGCGTATTTCTTCACCCAATTCCGGACCCGGCGGCTTTCCCTTGCTCGGGCGGGACCCTGCGGGACCTCGCGGTGTCGATTCGGCAATGGCAACCCTCGCTCCCATCTGGAACGAGCAACCGACGCCCCATAAGGGGCGACGACGCGCGACCGCCCGATGGCTCGAACGCTCTCGGAACCGCCATCAATCGCGCTCGCGTATCGTCCACTCTGACTCCTTATTGTGCACCGCTTCGACAGCAACGACGAGCTTTTGTTGCACACAACGGGCGGACAACAGCTCGTCGATAGATGCCTGGCATTGGACGACTAGCGAGCAAGCGCCGGCGATGCGGGACACATATCCGACCGCATACACTGTACGGAGATTGGGGCGCAGCACGAGTCCACCCTACATAGCTAAGTGCCTGTACCCGCTAAAATCTCGATAGACAAAAGCATGGAGGCAGGTACTTTGGGGTGAACTCATCATAGTTCAGGTGGGCATTGACAAGGGTGGCCAGGGTGTGTACAGAGTAGGAACATGCGGATCGTGTCCTGGGAGATGGCGATTCAGAGGGAGTCTCAGGGAAGGGGATAACTCGGCGGAGTGCGAGAGGCGAGGATCCCACTCACCTGGACCCATCTCATCACGATCTTACCGAGCGAGCGGTCGGCCGCATTCAGAATCAGATCCCCTCTGTGACTCACTGTGACCCTCTGTGACCAGCGCCAACGCTAAGCAGGTCGAAAAATAATTAAGCGGACGGCCAGATCTGCAGGCAGCGATCTGTCCCGGAAGAGTGGATCGAGTGCCAGTACGCCAGACAGCTTATAATCATCCCACAGCCGCCCCTTCCTCTTCCGACGCCCCCTGTCCCTCCTCCCCTCCCGACATCGACTGTAACGCCCTCCTCCCGCCCTATTCACACACACAATCTCTGTCATGGACGCCGTCGACTTGAACTGGTGCTTGGCCTGCGGATGCCGCATCGAAATGGTACGCTCCCCTTCGACCGTCTTCCTCCGCCATCTACTGACCTCCGCCTAGGACGGCTGCACCCCCTACTGCTCCCAGAACTGTCTCAACTCAGACAGTCCCTCGACTTCTGCTCACCCCTCTCACCGCCCCCTCCCGTCGTTTGATGAACGTGACTCGTGCCACTACGACGAAGACGAAGACTCCTTCCACGAGGACTCCTTCCCAGATCCCCAGCCATCCTCTCCCATCCGTAACACTTGGATCGGCCGCGGCGACGCTGGCATTCGTGCTTGGGCACAAGCCGTTCCGCGAGGTGCGCCTTCCGAGTCGGACGACTCTCTTTCCCGCACTTTGAAGCCAAAGCTTCTACTCCAACCTCGCAAGCCCGTCAAGCCCTCACTTTGCATGTCCCGCGCTCAGCCCGCCCCTCCAGAGCCCTCCAGGCCTATCCTCACTCCACAGCAATCCCTTCCCGCCGTCTCTCGCGATCTCGGCTCCATGCCTTCCACCAGCATGGTGTCCCTCACCACCGGCTCGTCTTCCTATTCCGTTGTCACCCCCGCGACAACCTCCGAGATTGGTTCCTTCCGTGACGCCCCCCTTCCTCGCTCCACCGCCCAGCAACATAACTTTCTCGGCGGCCTTAAGGCCCAACTTCGAGCTTGGGCTACGTCTTCGACTCCTCAAAAGGAGGCTCCTCGGTCGAGCACCTTGACCCGCGCTCCCGCCGTTCACATCGCTGACGACTCGGACGCGGAGTCTGTCCTCGGCCATGTTCCCAAGGTGCGGCGACCCCGCTCCCCAGCTCCCTTCTTCCACATGCCCGAGCAGTACTCGCGAGAGAAGACCAAGGAAAACGCGTCGCCCCAAGACCATCCGGCGTACCGGACGCGAGGACGCAAAGCTTCCCGCGTAGCGTCATGAAGCGCTCCTTCCGCCCATCGTATTTCCCCATAGACGGCGTGCGCTTGTCGTGCGTCTTGTACAATATTTATCACTCGCCGCTCCGCCTCCTGCTCTATTTTTTGCTCTCATCTCGCCCCTAGGATTGGCAAATACGAATCCAATCCCCCCTGCCGGCGCCGCAGCTTGCGGCTACGACCCGAGGTCGTCATCCCTCAACACGCCCATACGATACGTCCTCGCCGGCAAGGACCTCCAAAAGTCGACGCCTATCTCGTTTTGTCTCGCACATGGACTTGCACATAGCGCATCATCATCACCCTCCCTCAGGCGTCTTCTGATTACCCTCGTCCACGCACACCACGCCCCTCGCACGTTACCCACGTTCGCTCACCTCTCATCCCTCTCGCTACTCCACTACCCAGCATCGCTCATACCAACCCTCCTTCACGTCTGTATCGCATATCTCCTTCGCTCTGCCTTCCGTTCAGCCTGCATCTTGTCCATTCTGTTTCGCGTTCGCTTGGCTCTGGCTCCCAGCAAAATCCGTGCTAGCTGATCACGCGCTTATGTTTCCCATCCGTCAGTTCATGTTGCTCCAGATTATGCTTGCATCAGCTGCGATCCGCGATTAACCGTGTTGTGCTTTGCCTCGTCCATTTGCCACTTGTCTTACGACCAATACCACCTTTCCGTTCGCGCCATGTCCTGTCTTGCTCGCTCCCTCGCATACTTACCACGCACACATACATCACACCGTACCAAACGATCATATTCACCATCCATATCTCAATCCCACCTCGGATGTACGTTATTCACACATGTACCACAGTAAATCATAGATGCACAGTCAATGCATAGACCTAGTTGAGGATACCCAGAACCTTTTGCGCTGCCGTCCGTCATGGCGTGATTCCAGGGCGGCGGCTCGCGTTGTCGCCGAGGGAATAAAATGTGCCTGGAAGTAACACTGGAGTAACGTACACTAAATGCTCCAGACCGCAACCAGACCGAGCCCTGGAACGAAGGCGAACGGCAAAGAGAATAGACTTGGAGCCGATAACGCCTCGAGCTCGTCGCTCCGGCCGCCTCCGCACGTCCCTGGCAGTGGCTTACAGAGTCGTCGCGACCGCACTGAGAAAGCCGCCCATCCTCGACTTCCGTCACTTCACTCGATCGTGTCTCATTCAGCGACCTTGGCGAGCCGGCGGACCCCTCGGTACGCCCTCCCGCGACTCGCCTGGTACGGGCAGCACCCCATTCGAATCCTCCGAGTCCGAATTCCGAACCTCTTCCACCCGTTCACGGCCACGCCGGCTTCATGCTTCATGCCCGCCCCGAGGGCCGCCTTCTGTGTTCAATCCTTCATTCCTGCGCGTGCGTCCTCCATGCTGCTGTGGCCGCCACCCGTTCCAGGCCCCAGCTCGATTCGCTGGCAGCGTTGAACAACTTGCCGGAACGATTACCCGGCTCAGGGGCAAAATATCCCAACGAGTGCCACGCCGATCGACATCTGGGACCCAGAGGACGCGGGAGCACTGGTTGCGGGGCACGATCACCCCGCGGGACAGCTTGGTCAACCCTATGTGTAAGTGTACGTCGTCACCTTGGTTTAGCCACTCGATCCCTCCGAGTCTATTTCGCCAGGTCGCTGTACGTTATACTTATTCTACGCAATGCTTACTATGCCGATCGACGTTGCTGTCGACGTCCACGCAGGCACGCGAACGTCGGTCGACCGGGGTCCAGGCCCTGTGGGATGCGAGTTTGGGGGCGTAAAGACGGACGTATCGACGTGCCCACGAAACCAATGTCACTCCCGCCACCCCTTCCGCGCCCTCCGGGCTTCCCTTACACGAAGCTTCAAATATTCGGACGCGTCGGGTGCTTGCTCGTCCACACACGTACGCGGCCTCTTTATTAGGGTTCTAGGAATGCAGCGTCCCGTTCAGACGCTAGGCTGGGTGTATCAGGTTCGTCCCGAAACCGTGTACCCCTGTTTCTAGTTAAACGGGTTCGTACATAGCATGGCTACATCTGCATCCGAGTACCAGGCACTTCGCGCTCTTCGTGGTCATCCATCCCGACAACCCTTACCACCCAGGTTACAGGGGTATATGGAACGTCGTGGCCGACTGCGGCGATACCAGGATCCACTTTGCAAATATGCCTCAAGGAACCTGAGCTTCACCGCTGCTATGCCAGGCAGTGGATCTGTCAAATTCGTCTCCGCCGTCAGATTCGTCTTAGCGCGCGCGGAGGTGTGCGACTAGCTAGTAGGATTTGCATCCACAGCTGTGGCACTCTAATAGAACGCGGGCGGCCACCCATACCAGTGTCACGCCTGTGGTTCTCCCACATTATGCAATCGGACTCCATCATGCCCATCCCCCCGCTGCGGCGCGACACGACGTGACAGGGGCGGGAGTGGGCGACATGACCGTGGGGATAGCCTTGCGCAAAGTCTATTCGCGTCTCCCTTCCCATCGCCCCGCCGGATGGGAGATGTGAGGGCGAAAGGTCCACGCCTGGCAGGGCGCGTGCCCATCCCGCGCGCCCGCCCCCTCTTCCGCCGCATTGAGAAACCCGGCGCGAGGACCGGTCTTCCGACCGCCCAGCCAACCTTGTTACGCAACAGAAGGCCTTCGCTGGAGCCTCTCGGTGCCCCAGATACGACACGACGTCAGGCGGCCGCAGGCTTCCTAGCTTCAGACGGGGGGCTGCCTGCAGCTGGAGCGATCCCCCTTCCCCGCAATTCCTAACATTTGCTTCTGCGCCACCGCTGCTGGAAGTATATGTCCGGCTCGTCCGATATTCCAGGCCTGTGAGGTCAGGCCCTTCGCGACCTCGTATCGTAAAGCGGTGTTCGCGCATACAGTAACAGAGGAGTCCGAGTCCCATGTTCCGCTGGCGTCCGCTCCTCCGCTCCGAGGTCGGGAGCCAGAAGCTCTCGGAAAGCCCTCCGCGCCCACTTCCGCTCTAGGCAATGTTTCATGAATCATGTCTTGGTACGGGCACTCTTCCCTTCACCCGAATTTTACGCCCTAGCCAAGTGTGCCTGGACTTGCCCCCGCCTCCCGAACCCGACGCCTCAGCTGATAGGTTTCCTTTACAGACAGTCCCCCGTAACTGCGTACGTGTTACTTTGAAGAACCATCTGAATGCACCCCGGAACCGCTTGCGCTTCCTCCGAGTCCGAGGCCGGTTCCGCTCATTCTCATTGAGTATATAGTCCGCGTCGCGAAGGCCCCTCGCTTTTCGGCCCTCGAACTTTGTTTTCACTAAGCGGGGGCGAGCGCGGCACCTTTGGGGGCCGGGGGCGTGATGGGAGGGGCCTCAGGCCTAGGTCAGGGGTGTGGAGAAGCAGGGCTCGTCCGCTGCACGCGAACACTGCGAAGACGAAGCCAGCATCAATACCGATACGATCCAGTCCGAAGGGCCTGCCCGTGGCTCCGCGTCGAGTCTCCGGAGGCCTCGAGCGTCGGCGAAGGGACGCCATGACGCAGGGGGGCAGACATGAACTCAAGCGAAGAAGCACGACCCCCGCTCTTGGTTCGAACTCGGACTTCGCGCGGCAGGGCTGGCTCCAGCGCATGAGAGCGCGGAAGACAAGAACGCGGGACTAGTGTGATGTGAGCGTGCCAGCGCGACGACATATCAGTTGGAAGTTGCCCCTTCGATCCTGCAGCTGAATACTGAATTGTGGGCTCCGCGTGGATGTGTGGTGACAATGACGAGGGAGAGACCCTGTCTGCGAGAGGCGGAGTGGACGCGTGCACGCATTGACGTGTACTACGGAGGTACGAGACGGAGAACCGGAGTCTGGAGATTCCACGCTGATGTCTCGATTTCAAACGTGAGCCGAGACTCGATTTGCTTCCGAGTCCATGTCAGTGGATGGTGTGGGGGGGAAGACGCCTACGAGGAAACCCATTCACTCATGCGAGGTTAGCGACTGCGGACAGAGAACGTCCATCACGCGCCACACCTACAGTAGCTGTCGGTGCAATACAGGGCCCGCTTCTTACTTGCCGGGTATACCAACTTTTGGTGGTCGATCAGACACGTAAAGGTGAGCGGGCGATGCGGCGCGTGCGCGACGACTAAGACGATCGTGGGGTTCGTGTGGGGAAAGTACAGACGCGAATCCTCGCGGATGAAATGCGCTCGATCAAGGGCAACCTCATCCGGCAACCTCGGTCCTGGTGTCGACCAATGGTTGCAAAGGAGTGTCTTGCTGAAGGTCTTCTCCAGAGTAGTCGAATGAAGCCACGGAGTCGTGGACAGCGTTATCAAGTCTGACGAGCGTCGTCTGCAGTATAAGGCACCGCGCAAGTTCCGCCCGCGCGCTCAGAGAGTACGCGGGGGCGCAGACGCCGAAGATGGCAGAAAGGCGGCGGTTGAGAGAACGTCAGGGAACACGACTATGCTCAATTCGGTGAATGTGACTCAGCCCCTCGTCACCCCAGCGAGCACGATCACTTCCCATCTCAGATCCCCCGGAGACGCTCGGAGGGCAGGTCTTGCCAGATTTGGTCCCAATCGCTGACTTCAGTCGGGCTGGTGGTGCTGCGCCGCCCATCGTCTTCTCCCGCGTTCGTCCACATACTCCTCATTTACAAATTAGCGCCTTTTAGTGGAGCGCACAACGGGCCTTGCGTCCTACCGTGATGCCAGCTTGCGTCAACACGTTGGCACGCCTTCCACGGAAGTTGCAGCATTGCTATGCTCCTTCACCGCCGCCGAAGGGGATTGGGGCGCTACACCTTCAATAGGAGTGGTTACGAGGCGACCAATATGACGGCACAAGTCCTCTCTTTCTCCACCACCTCCATTCAATTCCCTGTGTGCCCGGCTTAGTCGTGTTCTGACGCGTTCTGACACGTTGGCAGCCCCCGTAGCCATTGCGCTGGACGTCCTTGTTCGTCGTTCCTGACAAGTGCATCCTAGCCAGTGTCCGGCGCCACGCTCGCCCTCGGAATATATTTGTGGAATTTTCCAAGATTTTTCTCAACTTGTCGGCGCCGTATCTGCAGTCACGCTTCCAAGCGTCTTTTGTCACGTCCAGCGGCACCGCAGGAATCGGACTGCGACCCTGAGCGCAAAGGACAGATGGATGTCCTCCCTGCGACTGCCATCTACTTTTATGGTATTACGTAGCGAGATGCGCCTTGGTCCTGATTTCTGAAGCTGAGGGCCTCAGCATGCTGTGCATCATTATTAATGTGGCGTACCGAGCGTCCGCCTTCGCTGCAAGTCGCAATCTCTCACATCCATCCACCGAGCAAGCCTGCCAACGAGTACGTCATAACCGGACGTCGCCCCGCAGTCCATGCGTGACTTTTCTGACTTCGGCCCAGCTTGCCCCGAGCCGAGACGTGGCCCCCGTACTTGGCGCGCGTTCAATGGACTGTAGGCGTTAACTCCTCAATATTAATAACGCCCCGTTCACTGCGACCTACCGAACGCCCAGCATGAGCGCGTCGCGCATGATGGAAATCAAGCCTGCATGAGCTCATATCATACCTTGACGAGCGCGAACAGTGGTCTAGTACTGCGTCACCGTCGCCGACCCGTTCGGAGGGCTTCTAGCGTCGCAGCAAGGGTGGCAAATCGCAGGGATTTTCCCACCGAGGCTGCGTCGACTCGAAGCCCGTTAGTCTTTTTGCAACATAGGGTCCTGTGCTGCCGTAACTCGAACGCTGATTTTGACGACTTTCTCAGTCTCTTTCGACATCCCACCCATGAGCAGGCCAAGAGACTCCCAGAAGCTTGAGAGAGTTCACCGCTGATGAACAGTAGCCTCGTGTTCAAGGCAGAACGAGTTCCCGATGTCATTGACCCACAAGCCCGAGAGTCAGCCCGAACAGTCGCACTCGATCACGGCCGTCCCTGGGCTCGAGCTGACTTCGTCCCTGACCAACGCGGCCGGCCTGACGGGCACAGAACGACGCGGTTGTGCAAGACCGAGCGGGCTCGGAGCCACAACGCTAACGTCACCCCGACGCAGGACGGGGCCGGACGAGTGCGCCCATCGTCGCCCCAAGGCGCAGGGCGCCACCGAAGAGGCAGATATATGCTGCTAAAGCGTCCGGGGTGGCGCGCCCCGGCCCCGATGCCGCCCGCGACTTTGACAGTCGCAGGTCCAGGGATGGTGCCAGTGCCTTCGGCAGCGTAGTGCGGGCTGACTTGAATCTGAGCTTGGCAGACATCATTCGTCGCCCCGCCGCGACCAAAATGGGACTCTTGCAAACGGTTTAGCGTGGTGGCGTCGATCCCAGCCATTGCAACCGCTTCCATCGGGCAACTCAGCTGCCAATTCCGCTCTCTCGGGGGCGGTCTGCCACTGGCAGAGTCTTTGTCACGCCCATTGTCACACCCCCTGCGGCCGACTCGGCCTGTCGGGAGCTCAAACGTGACGTCGCCATGCCAAGAAGAGCACTCGAGCTCCCTCAACAGACCATCCAAGTCGCGGGCGCAAGAAATTCGAATTCGCTCACCAGACTGAGCCCGCCCCGCCTATCGCGGAGGGACACGACTCAGATTCCGACAAACGAGCCTCTCTTGGGTCTGCTTTCGGGCGGAGCAATGCGCACATGTGCACGCCCTTGCCAGTGGCCTCCACCTTTTTCCTCATCAGAGGGATGCGTCGCATACACCAGGATCAATACGACCGATGCTCCATCGTCCCCGTGATCCCGCCCCCCCCCCACCGTCGACGATTAATGTGCGCGTTGTGTGGCGCATTCGGCGACGAACACCAATGCCCGAACCACGTTCATGTGCCAGCGCATCTCATGCATCGGGACAAACTCATCTCACTTGAACGTGAGCTCGTAAGTATTACTCAATCCCCCGCCTTCGCATGAGCGCATCACACGCCGCACAGATCTCTCCCGACGCTACTGATCTTTTTCTCTCTGAGACAAGTCTCGCAGCGATTACGGACTCCGTACCCAGGTTTCTGTCGAGCTTCCTTTCGAATCGACGCACCCTGCTCACCTGGCCGGTGCTTCAGTGTGACGAGGCAGGCCTTGGGGAAGCCCGGCAAGGCACGCAGTGTCACTGTATTGTGCCTGCTCTGCGCCTGCCATGTCCGCACCTTTCGCAAGCCTCGCATGATGACATGTTCGACCGCCGTGCACTTTTCGCTGGCGCGCCCGGAGCCGGTGCTCATGCTCGCTCCCGCCACAGTCACTTACAGTGACCACCGTTGGTACTGGTGACAGGGTGCACCCGAATTCCCAAAGACGTCATTCGCGCCCGGTCACTGGTGATACCGAATGTTCTTGACATGTCGAATCTGCTAACGTTGTGCCTCCCAGATTATCCCCATTTCGCACTGTCGCACCAGTTGCCAACTGCCAGCTGGCGGCGGGGCCCTTTGACTTGCTTTCGATATGATGCAGTGCGGCCTTCGGCCACCATGGGAGCCAACAGATGCGGAGAAGTCCTCGACGAGGTCAACGATGGCCCCACAAGTTGGCGGGAAGGAGTTACTGCCAACACCAGCCGACTTAGGATGCTGGAAGAGATCACGCCACCGCCACTGCGTGTGCTGGTATGTGTATAACTGTCGGGCCGCCAGCAACTCTGACATATGCTTGACATACAGCCTCCTCGGGGCAGAAGAGAAGGCTGGGATCCTGTCCGGGTGCACTTCAGCAGGCCTGTGCAACGTTGCTGGCCATTCCAGGTAAGACACGTCCCAAAAACATGAACGTAGTCTAACTCCAAAATACGTTTGCGCAGGTGCCCACGATTCTTGCTAGCGCAGCATCCGCGTCCTCCACAGCCTGACCTGCCACTGCAATAAGTTTCGAGTCACGGGTGCAACCGATAGAGTTCATCTGTCCAATGACCGTGGGCCGCCTCTTCTTCATAGCGGTCGCTGTGGCTCTTTCGGTGCATGATGCAAATTGGCCGAATGCGATCCGCAGAGGCGTGCCCTTCGTGGGACCAGGTGATGAGACGGTCAGCCACCCCTCCGCTGCGAGGCTAAGAAGAGGCCAATGTGGAATCTTGCAAGCATCCTGCCAATGCCAGTGTGTGCAACCGTTCTCTGATTATCAGTGTCTTGACAGTTTCTGACATTCATCCTCAGCCGCCTCTCCTCCACCAATGGGTCGTCGGTCACGCTCTTCTGGCGTGACTTTCGCAAAGGGTCTTCCCCATTGTGCGCCCTGTCACGCGCTCGCACGCCCTGTGGCTGCGCGACTTCCTTGAAATGACGCTCTCCAAAAGAGTTTGGCGGAAGGAAGTCAATGCAAAACAACTCACGCCCTTGGCGGAGACGGTGTGATGGCAGAGCAGCGGCCGTGCTTCTGCCGCCAGGCTAGAAGCCCCCTGGGCCCGCACTCCGCCTCTGCGTTCCCTCTTCGAGACGATCAACGCCGCCGAACCCTCCCCGCCCCAGCTTCTTCTGCCCATCGGCTCCCCCAGCCCCCTTCTGTCACGCCTCCTTTCTGGGCAATTTTCAATTGTCCACTGCGCCCCCCGACTCCGACACAGGCCCCGACGCCTTCTCGAACGAGTCTAGTATTCCATGCGCTCCCGCGAAAGTTGCTACATTCACCGTTCTCTGGCGACGCGGTTCTCGTTCGGTGCCTTCGTCTTATGCTGCATGACGTTATGGGCCACACACGGGGCGACCGTGCGCCGCCGTCCCCGAGAGCGTCCGCGTTTGTGTGGCAGTTTGTGTCAGTCTAGCTGCACATGCTACTAATAGCGCGTGCGGATAGACGAGCCTCGAGCCCATTTCCCTTGATTTCATTAGGTCTTCTTCCCAGCCTGCTCCTTCTCGCCTTTCCATGCCCCTGTTCTTGAATTTTCACCCTGCGGTGCCTCTTGTGCTAGCGGACGTCATATCCACCGCCTGTTTGATCATGCCCAACTTTCCGTACGCACGTATCACCCGTTCCCATTCAAAAACATTGCCAATTGCAGCGACCCTGCCCGCCCTTTCTCCACGACATGTTCGCAGCAAGTCGACCTAGCGTGGGATCCCCGTCCACAGAACCACCGAGTATGTCACACACGCCCCGCACGATCTGCACACCTCGGGATCATCAACGCAGCTCGATGCAGATGCAGCCAGCAACCCCCCAATCAAAGGGACATCGCATTCTCTCGTAACGTCCACATTAATTTTCCTCATCGCGCTCGCGCTCGTGTCAACTGACTTCTAGCCCAGGGTAGCTTGTTGTCACGCTGCGCTGACAATCATAATTGGGCGCAAAACCGGCGGCAACTAAGTTTTGGCTTTCACGCCGTGACTCCACTCTCTCGTCGCGCCTTCCCCTTCTGCGCCTTCGATCCACGCGCCCCTCCTTCTCCTAGCGCCTGCGTACGGTATGTGGCCTTGGACGGATGGCAGATGCGTGCATCTCGAAGCGCTGCTTCGAATCGCCGCACACGGATTGCAATGTGTCTGTGCCTTGCGGTGTGTGCCTTCCTGCCACCTGACCTCTATCCAGCTGCAGCTTGCGCGAACTCTATGTGTACGGCAGGCTACAGCCTGTCACGGAGTGGACACCTTTCTCCGACGATTCAGTAAGGGTTCGTTTGCTCCATGCTCCATCGAAATCCTAATGGCAGAGTGCTGATAACGTCCGCCGGCAGGTACCATCGCATACGTAGAGATCTACGAAGCCATTCGAGCGGCTGTCAGAGGCAACGCTCGGCCAGTCGTCATTCTACACTGGCGCACGGTGCAGTCGCAAGGCATCCAATCCCTCATCCTGAATTTGTTGGACTCCCTCCATCCTCGCATATCGATTTATGTGAAGTGAGCTCACATGTCGTTCATATGCTACCCATTCTTACTGCTGGGCACCTCACAGAATGCGACTCTGGAAACTCTTTTTAAGCGGCTCCCTGGCCCAGATGACATCATGAAACAGTCCGAGAACCCTCTCCGACCCTAGGGACGCAAATGGGCTGTTGTCTCTGCCGGCGGGAACATCGGAAGCGCAGTGCGCCCCGCTGGAGCGCGTTCCTTGTGGCAGTAAATAAAGACCCAACGCTTGCTCCCCCGTTTTCCTAGCGCGCCGTCGAAGCTGATAAGCAAGGGCGTAACGCGCCCCCATCCGACTTCTCCAGGCCACATGCTCCAACACGCAACGTGGACGCCTCTTCCTTCCTCATCCTCTTCCCCATCCCCACTCATCCCGCCCGCCCCCATGAGAGGAGGTCCAGACCCCACGGCGTCATCGATTCCTCCGCCGCACCCACGCCTGCCCATGCGAAAGGGGCGTTTCCCACCGCGGGCGTGACAGGGACCTACGTTCCGTGTTCGCGGCTCCTCCGTGCGCAGTGAGGTGATACCGCGCTTCCGCACTCCACATTCCTTGCACCACAATCCTCGCGGTGCCGAGGGTGAAGAAAGGAACCATGGACGGAAGCATCTGTCAAGGGGGATCTAGGGAGATGGCGTAGCAATCGACGTTCCTGTAGAAATTTGGAAGTACTAGTACTTGTCCTAAGAAGACGCCACGATGATTCTTTTACTCAAGGAATTTAATGAACGTATACTTCTGAAGAGTCAAGCCTTATTGTGATTTTACGATACAAGGACACCTGAAACGCTTCAGAGAATAACGGACGTTCAGTATGTCCCTCTTAGCGCCGGCTGTCTCACCGCTGGGTCAGGTACGTACGAAGAGCCCTAAAAGTTAAAGTCGACCCCGCCTCGTGCTTATGCTCGCGCGAGTTGAGAGGGGGAGCTGGGATCATCTCGCATCCGTAGACGAGATCATGATGAGTCCTGCCATCTGTTCGCTGGTAGCCTCGCGGGAGGACAGCTGGTAGACACCAGGAACGTCGGCGGAGAAAAGGCGTCACCGAACTTGTCGGAGTCGATGCTCACACACAAAACCGCTCCTCGGGCCTTCAGCACTACCTCAGATGTTGATATTGAATATTGAGACCACGAGACGGTGCGGCCGCCAAGCTGAAGAGAGACGGACTGATGAAAGATCCGCCACAAACTTGAACACCATTGTTGACTATGCATGCCCTTGATTAAACCAACTTGTCGAACGACCGACAACTTACTCACAACGTTGCAGAGTCGAGTAAAGAGTCGAGTAAAGATCCGAGGTCATCGCCATTTGACTTGCAGTAACGACAATCATTCAGGATGGACATTATCACAGCATACAAACCTTCAATCAGGAGCCTACCCGTATTTACTCGCCCAGGTGTCTACGCAGACTTGTCTCCCTCATCCGCGAAGAGTTTTGATGTCAGTGTATGATGGCGTACAGGTGCGGGCGATTGCATTCATCCGAGTATCGATCTGCACGTCAGTGGCGGAGGGATAGCATCGACGAAAAACAACAAAGAACAAAGAGTACAATGCCACTGATTGGTGCCCTAGAATACACGGATTTACTGGGGGGGAGGCTGGAAACTAATATCGAAAAGCACGTCAACAGAAGACTCATAATACAACGCAGGAAGGACCTACCCAGGTGGAGGACCACCAAAGCCAGGGGGTGGCGGGAACGGCATGCCTGGGGGACCACCAGGAAAACCGGGAGGGCGGAAGCCAGGTGGCGGCGCCCCTGGCATGCCGGGAGGCGCAAATGGCATGGGAGGCCTTGCGATTCCTCCAGGACCGCCTGAAGATGGCATAAGATGGCGCGTACAATATACAAACGTGACAATGTGGCTTACCGGGGGGCATCATACCCATACCACGTCCCGCAGGCGCTCCTCTTCCAGGACCGAACGGCAACTACGCGATGCCTTGATCAGAGGCCTAATTCAGCCACGGAATGAACTGTATGCACTCACGACGTTCTTCTTGTCGTCATCTGTGACAGGCGGCGGCCCCTCCACGCTCAGACTGACAACGGTCTCACCGCGCAGAATAACCAAACCAAGCGTCCGCTTCATCTCTTGCATCGGGCCTGCCTCCGTTTCTCCGGGCTTCTTCTTTGGACGAACGCGGCGAAATTCTTCACATTCTGCGAGGACGAGGTTCATGTGGCGGTCAAAGGCGAGCATCTGGCCGACGAACGCGCGGCCGTCGTTGATGGTGACCTTGAGCCTCCAGTTTATAAGGCTGAGCATTTTGCCGCCTTTGGACTTCGGCGGAGGCTAGAACGCGTATGATGAGCATTCCGAGAGCATGGCGGATGTGCAGACATGGACTCACCATGATGGGCAAAGATTTTAGTCGAACGAGGCAGACGTCGTGCGGAACGTGCAGACGATGGCGCGCGGTCGCTGTAACGCCGCCCAAACAGCAGTAAACAAATATCAGCGGTAAAAATGGGCGCTTGCACACCGTTTGGACTTGTTCTTCGGACGACCCCACGCCGGCATGAGGGAGCGAAGTGTACAGAACAATTCGGAAGTAGAGTGTCATCACATCCATAAGATTATACTGGCGTGCATTTCAGAGGGTAGGACATTTTGCTCCGCTTTCTGTGGCAAAGATCGCCACGCTTGCGTTCGTGCACAGCAGAGGTTCAATGACCGAAGCAGCGGCAATGACAGGAAATATTGCGCAACAACCGAGGCGACAGGAAGAAGACGACCAGACTGGCGATGTATGTTTGCAAAGACAGGGTGGGAGGGAAGGGCCTGAGCCTCGCTAAAACGAGATGCGAGTAAGGTGAGATGACGTCAAGGCGTTGAGGGGACGCGTACGAAGTTGTCGGCCGACGGGAGTTCGGAGTAGTTGAGATCTCAATCCATGGACATTCTCTCGCCCGGCGTCGCTGACTTTCATCCCCGAGGCCGTTCTTGAGTTCAGCTGAACGTTTCGGTTCTCAATCAGAGGACACTTTTCGGTCTTCAGAGCACTGCTCGGTCCCAACTTGACCCTGTCTTCGTAGAGCCCCGTCTCGAAACGCGACTATAAAAGAAACTCTCAAGGACAACAAACTTATCCCACATATCGAAGATATCCTCGCCATCGTCATGCAAGCCGTAAAGACGAGCTTAACCCGCCTCCTTGGTGACAATTTTCTTCCGGTTCTGCGATAGATTGGCCCCTCACTAAAATTTCGCGTTCACAGGAATCAGGGTGCCAATTGTATGCGCCGCCATGGCAAACGGAGCGAATGCTCAGACGGCTGTAGGTTCATACGTAACATCCCGGGCCATACCACCCGCTCATAATCCCACATCTAGGTCGAAGTGAGCCGAGGCGGAGGCTTCGGTTTCGTAGGCGCAGGTGCGCCCCTCGCGGTCTCCAAACTTGCTCCTCAGCTCAACGTTGCCGTCTCCTTACAGGGCTCAGCACCCCAGAGGCTCTCCGACAGGACTTCGCCTTCATCCAGGACAGCTTCCCGAACCGGGGGAACAAGCCCCTCCCAGTCGGGTACGGCTTCATCGGCTGGCTTCTCGACAAGGACGAGAACTCTGCCAAGGAGATGCTCGACATCACCATCGAGAATGACGTCCAGGCCATCTGGCTCGCCTTCGGCGACGACATCCACCGCTGGATCCAGCACGTCCGGACCTCCCCCGCGAACGCGCGCGCCCACCACAAGCCGCTCATCTTCATCCAGGTGACCTCCGTCGAGGAGGCGCTAGTCGCGGCGAATGAGTGGAAAGTCGACGCCATCGTGGCCCAAGGTGCGCCTTCTCCAAGTCTTCTGCCCGTCCCCTCCCCGCGCGCTCGCTATCCGGAACGATCTCCGGATAGCGGGCAGTCGCCCTTCCCCTTCCTCCCCCTCAGCGTTCTCACCCGCGTCCACTTAGGCACCGAATCGGGCGGTCACGGGGGCGCCCGCGCGCCCAGCACCTTCACGCTCGTGTCCGAGATCCTGGCCGCGCTCCCGCAAGATGGCACAGGCGGCGGACCCCTCATCCCCGTGCTCGCAGCGGGCGGCCTCGCGACCGGCTCCCAAGTCGCCGCGTACCTCTCGCTGGGTGCGGCGGGCGCCGTCCTGGGCACCCGTTTCCTCCTAACGCCGGAAAGTGCGTACAAACCCGCACAAAGGGCCGCGCTCCTCGCTGCGCGCGGGCCGGGGGCGACGGTCCGGACGATCGCGCTCGATACCGCGCGCTCGTCGTTCGGGTGGCCGGCGCATGTCGACGGGCGCGGGATCCGCAACAAGATCGTGGACGACATCGAGGCGGGGGTCGAGGAGGCGACCGTCCAGGCGAAGTGCAAGGATGCCACGGAGAAGGGCGATTCAAGCTACATGGTGGTTTGGGCAGGCCAGGGCGTGTCGCTCATGAACGAGATCAAGCCCGTCAAGGTTAGTACTTGCTAAGGCTGCGACCCACTGTCTTCGCCACTTCGCGTGTGGTGCTCACCACGATTGCACGGCCATGACGATTTACTAACGCACTCTCGCCGAACAGGACGTGATGGCAGAGCTGCACACGGATCTCGTGAGGCAGCTGCAGAAGACCCAGCGGTTGCTGCAAGCAGACTCCTGACCTGCACCATGGAGCCGCTTGCACATATGGAGGTAGCCCGGTCGGACGGAGGGAGAGGGAGAAGTCCAAGTTTGTGTAGCATTAGCTTATCCTCGACGCATCACGTAACCAGATTCACTGCAAACAGCTTCTGTCACGCCTCGCAATCGGGACTTAACGACGTCGAAATGCACCACCGTAGCCAAAGTTAACGTTGCGGACGGGGGCGGTGTGTGTTCGCGTTCGCAGCCCGGGCTTCTTGCGCAGACACGCTTCTGCCGACGGTAGTGTGGCCCATTACGTCCTCGCACGGTCCTAATCCGAGCTTCCTCCTAGCCAAATCAGTTGAGCAGTGACGCATTCGGTCCTGCGAATCGTAAAACGCTGCTCCAGGTCGATGGTTCCAACGCCCGTTTGTGGGGTAGAATCCAGATGACCGCCCGGCTTTCTAGTCAACCCCCTTACCATCCCCTCTCCCATTTGCTTCTACTTCGCCGGCGTTTCAAGCAACCTCCCCAAGATCCGTACGGCCACAAATTCGGTGGGGCTTCTACTGGGCGATAGAACTAGTTTGAAGTCGTGTGAGCGAAACGCTATGAGAACGGCGCCGCATCCGAACGCTCAACCAACGGCGAAGTGGCGTTGACAAATGCCCTGGCAGCGAATCAATCGCTCGGGGTGGCTCCTTGTGAGAAGAGGCACGGTCTTCCGCCACTTCATCCAGGGCCCTTCGGAACCCGGGAGCGTCGTCCGGGCGTTGAATGACGGTCCGCGACGTAGAGCCGCACACATGACCACACTTCCCTGAAACAAACGATGGGATTCTATCTGTACATGATTGTAATCGTGGCAACAAGTATTCGGCTTCTAGTAAACGCATTCATACACATCGTACCATATTCGTGAACGGACTGCCAGCAAAGCATGCACCTCAGTGCACGATCTCCACGACCAAGTCGCCCTGGTTGATCGAATCGCCTGCGTAATGCCATCGTGAATATCCCGCCAGGGTCAGGGCCACCACCACTCACCTTCCTGCACCACAACACGCTTGATATGACCAGACACAGGCGCTGTGACAGAGGACTCCATCTATGATGAGATCAGCAAGGTTTCGATCGCCACAAGCAGGCCAAAAAACACACCTTCATCGCGCTCATGACTGTCGTTAGCGGCCACGCTGTCAGTGTGCTGCTGAATATGTTACACTAGTGCTACTCACCGCAGATTGGGTCGCCCTTCTTGATCTCGGCACCCTCCTTCACGCGCACCTCAACCACGACGCCAGACATGGGCGCGCCGACAGAGCCTGGATCGTTCGTGGCCCTCTCACGCGATACCGTCTCGACAGCCGAGTTCTTGTCCTCGACAGAGACCGCGCGGACCTGTGCGAATTTAGTGTCACATCGTTTCCTTTAGTACATGCTATCCGTACCTCGCCGTTGACCTCAAACCAGACGTCACGCTGAGCACGACCCTCGATGACTGGGCCGACAGCCATGAGACGGATGATGAGGGTCTTGCCCTTCTCGATATCGATCATCATCTCCCTTCCAATATCCGGCCGGGCAAGGAAGTACCGAGTCGGCACAACGCTCAAGTCACCGTACTTCTCGACGAAGCCCTGGTACTCCTCGAATACCTATTCGGGAAACATGAGTGTATGTCCCTCGTTTTCACGGCGAGACCCGACTGACCTTCGGGTACATGACATATGACGAGACATCGGAGTCCGTGATGTGCTTGCCGAACTTGCTACGGAGCTCAGCCTTGACCTTCTTGAATTCAATGGGCGCAAGGCCAACGCCAGGCCTGCCGTCAATCTTCGGCTTATTGCGGATGATCTTGCTACGGAGGGGCTCTGGGAAGCCACCGACGGGCTGGCCAAGGTAACCTTGGAAGAACTCCACAACTGACGATGGGAAGTCGAGGTGGTCTGCGCGGTCGAGAACGTCCTGCTTGCTGAACCCGTTCTGGACCATCCACTGCGCGAAATCTCCGACGACCTTCGACGACGGCGTGACCTGTTAAATTTCCTTATGTTTTAGATCTCATCCTACTGCGGCCGCAAGGAATCCCCACCTTAATGACATCTCCACACTGCGAGGAAGCACCATCAGCTCTGGAGCGACGACGAGAAAATACGTTTCGTAACAACTCACAAGCTCATTGGCCTCGATGTACTTCTTCTTCACCTCTGACAACCGACATCAGCTTCTCGCCTTAGCGATTTTAGAGTTGGGGCTCAAACTCACCAGACCATTGGGTGCCAAGCCCGAGTTGCGCAGACTGGAACTACAGCACGCCCCACATATGTCAGGGAACGAACTGAACGAAACATCCTCACAACCCTTACCATCAAGTTCGTGTACTGCCCACCAGGCATCTCGTGGTCGAAGACACTGGAGTCGGACGCGCGGACATTCGCCTCGAAGCAAGTGTACAGCAAGCGGACTTGCGACCAGTACATGTTGAGGGCCTGGATGTCCTCGTAACGGATACCGGTGCCAAGGCTCGTCTGCTCGAGAGCACTGCAGACAGCACCCATTGGCGGTTGCGAGGTAAGGCCAGACATACCTGGGTAAGAGAGTTAGGCGAACGTAAGGTAGGAAGTGTTCAGGTTCTCACTGTCGATAGCAACATCGACGACATCAGCACCAGCAGCGGCAGCTGCCAGCATACTAGCGGTCGAGATACCAGCCGTATCATGGGAGTGGACGTGGATGGGGATATCGGGGTATTTCTTCCTTATCGCTCCAACGAGGCTTGTGGAACAACAAATGAGTAACCGTTCTCCGCAGAAGAGCAGAGACTTACATCTTCGCTGCTTCAGGCTTAAGCAAGCCAGCCATGTCCTTGATACCGAGGACGTGGATGCCCTCAGCTACAAGCTGGTCGACGAAGTCAAGGTAGTACTGGAGAGTGTACTTGGTCTTCTTGGGGTTAGCGACGTCGCCAGTGTAGCAAACGACGGCCTCGACAACACCACCGGCCTTCTTAGCAGCATCTATACCAAGCTTCATCTGTAACGGTTTGAGTAAACGAACATTTCCTCAAGCGTTTAGAAAGACTAACGTTTTCTGTGAAAGTCGATCAGATTCATCTCAATAGAAATCCATAAGGTGGACATACCGATGTAGTTCAGGGAGTCGAACACACGGAAGATATCAAGACCATTCTCCACAGCCTTGCGCGAGAAGTCGTAGATGGCGTTGTCGCTAGCCCCGAAGCCGTCAATGTCATGGCATTCCTCGCAATGTTATTGCAACACCCACGGGTAGCTCGTGTATCCAACACCGTTCGCGCCACGGACAAGAGCCTGGAAGGGAACGTTGGGGACGAGCTTACGCAGAGTGCGCTGCATTCCAAGACGGATCAGTTACGGCATAGTATGCATACATGGGCACAAAACATACCAGACGCTCCCAAGGGTCCTCATAGAGGAATCGCATCGCGACGTCGAACGTCGCACCACCCCAGCACTCGATCGAGTACGCGTTCGCAAGCGCCCAGCTCGTCTCCTTTGCAATGTTAACCATATCGATGGTCCGGAGCCGCGTTGCAAGCAACGACTGGTGGGCGTCGCGCCACGTCGTATCCATGATGAGAACGCCAGGGTACTCGCGGACGGCCTTCGCGAATGCCTCGGGGCCCTTCTCGACGATGATGTTACGCCAGCCGACTTCGCAGGGGAAGGAAGTGTCGGCAGGGGGTCCATTCGCGTCTTCGCGGTTGACAAGCTTGGGGACCACAATCTCGTCCTTGAGGCCGGGCTCGCCGACCTGTCCCTTGATGGAGGAACCGTTGACTGCGAGGTCTCCGAGATAGGCAAGGAGCTTCTGAGCGCGGTTCTGGCTCTGGACGAGCTTAAAGAGCTCGGGGGTGTCGTCGATAAACTGGCGGCCAACCCACGTCAGTTACACAACTTCTTGGCAGAAAAATGGTCGCAACGTACCGTGGTCCAGGTCTTTCCACCAATGAAAACGTCGTGGGTCAGGAGACGGAACAAGAACGGGATGTTCGTCTGAACGAGGTGTTAGCATTTGGGATTACAATTTCACTATACTGGTCGATGTACCTTCACACCACGGATACGGAACTCAACGAGGGCACGGAGCATTTTACGCCTTGCAACTTCGTACGTGGTACCGCTAACAGTGACCTTGACAAGCAGCGAGTCGTAGTGCGGCTAGAACGGACCAACAGTTAGCATAGCGCACGTTCGAAGCTGCTTGCAGTCATGTTTCCGACACTCACAGTGATCTGGGCACCAGCGAAACCGGAGCTGGCGTCGAGGCGGACGCCGTTTCCACCAGCACTGCGGTAGACCTCAATCTTACCAGTGTCGGGCTGGAAGTTTTGCGCGGCATCCTCAGTCGTGACACGGCATTGAATAGCAAAGCCACGCTTGGTGATTGCTTCCTGGGTAAGGCCGAGCTGGGGCAACGTTGCGCCCGCAGCGATCTGAATTTGCGCCGCGACGATATCGATGCCAGTGATCTCCTCTGAAGGGAGGTGAGTTCCAACCCCTCACATAAAACATTGCCATTGGATAATTACCAGTAATAGTGTGCTCGACTTGAATACGAGGGTTGATCTCAATGAAGTAGTGCCTGCCCATCTGATCGACCAAGAACTCGGCAGTACCCGCATTCCTGTACCCAACGCTCTTCGCGAGCTTAATCGCATCGGCGAGGATGGCCCTCCGAACCTCCTCCGGGAGATGCGTTGCAGGTGCGACTTCAACGACCTTCTGGTGACGACGCTGGACGGAGCAGTCGCGCTCGAAAAGGTGGACGGTGTTACCAATAGTGTCAGCGAGGAGCTGAACCTCAATATGACGTGGGCGCTCAAGGAAGCGCTCGATGAAAACAGTGCCGTCGCCGAACGCGGACTTTGCCTCTGAAACGGCACGCTCGAAGGCGTCCTTGAAGTCAGACTGCTCGCGCACGACGCGCATTCCACGTCCTCCTCCGCCCATGGCAGCCTTAATGATGACTATCACATAGAGTCAAAGGGTCAGGTGACCGCGTGGGGCTATATCGATGAAAGGAGCAGACTAACCAGGGAATCCATACTCCTTAATGAACGCATCGGCCTCGGTCCAGGTGGCGACTGGGCCTGGAGTACCAGGCACGACGGGAACGCCGACCTTCATAGCTGCGAGAGGCATTTAAGAAACATTCCGCGGGGATATAGTCAGGAGGCGCTCACCGATGGTACGAGCCTTGGTCTTGTCACCAAGCTGGTCGATGACTTCGGGAGAGGGACCGACGAAGGCAAGACCAGCTTGCTCGACCTTGCGCGCGAACTCTGCGTTTTCGGAGAGGAAACCATATCTATGGGCAAGGAAAACCGAAACGCCAGATTCTGAGGATCATCGCGTCTCAAACGATTATTGGGGAGACGCCGTACCCAGGGTGGATCATGTCCACTCCATGCTCGAGCGCGATCCGAATAATGTCGTCTTGTGCGAGGTACGACGCCACGGGGGTGAGGCCCTTTCCGACCTGGTATGCTTCATCGGCCTATAAGATGGCAGGGGCGGGAAAGAACGGAGCGCGTCAGACGGAAGACGGAAAGCTGTGGGCGGATCGATGTACCTTCTGACGGTGTGCGGAGAGCCGATCCTCGAAGGAGAAGATAGCGACGGTGTGCATCGCAAGTTCGTGGGCAGTGCGGAACACACGGATAGCAATTTCCTGAGAGACCGCCATGGGGAATGAGAAACGGCATGCGCCAAGGAACGCAGACGAGACAACGCACCCCACGGTTTGCGACGAGGATCTTGGTGAGGGGTCCCTGGTGGCCAGCAGCCTTGCGACGCATGGTTTGGATGGAGTGCACCGGAGTGCCCGGTGCACTCGGGGTGACCGCGAAGATGGGCGCAAGCCTCGGCGGATGGAGGGTTGCAGCGGGGTTGGACGCCATGGTGAGGTTTGTCGATTGAAACGAGTGAGGGTGGATGTGGTCGATAGGGATGGCGAGAACAGGAGGGGCGGAGAGGATGGGGGAAGATGAAGGAGATGAAGCGAGAGCAGCCGCGTAGATAGCGGGGGGAGAGGGAGATATCAAGTGATCCGGAGCGATCTCATATAGATCACAACGTCAACTCAAAAGGCCATCAGCCTCGGCTTATCTTTCCGAATGCTAAATCCGCACTTGAGCGGTGCTATGCCCCACAACACACCAACGTATTTCTTTTCTAGACGGCGTTATTGCGGCTTCTCTGCTAAAGTCCACCAGACGAACCCCAGACTACATCTCCCCCGCGCTCGGGTCATCTCTCGACCAACGATCGCACCAGAACAACTCACCGATCGCGCCCCCCATCGGACCCCCTTCCCGTGGCTAGACTCCCGTGCTATCGTACGTTCCGTACAGCGGCACGTCACGTTCGATGGACGGCCGGCCCAATGCCAAGGCACCCTCCAACCTTCCCGTCGTCATACATAAGCCGAGCAACCTCATTGGCCTCGAAGCCAAGAACCTTGGACGACTCAACCTCCCACTCGACGCGGTGAAGCAGTGTAGTCTTATTGGTGGTCTCTTACCATTGATCAGATACAATACCACATCCCCCCTCCGCCTCCCGACACGTGAGCATCCTTCAACATCACGACCTATTCGTTAACGGAATTATGCCTTGCTGCGCTGCCATCTCCGCCTTCTTCTGGTTGTTCTTCGCCCACGCGTAAACCAATCCTGCGAAGAACCCGACAGCGACCGCGGTCACCGAGCCAAACGTGACCGGGTCCCCAAAGAAGATCATCCCCGACGCCGCAACGGGCAGCTTGTTCAACGCGCCAACCATGCTAGCACGGACGTCAGCTACGAGCACGTCGGGAAAGAGACGGCGCGGGGCTGACCTGTATGTTGTGCTACTCGTCGCACGGATACACCACGCGGTCGTGTACGAAATGCCGACCGCCGCTCCTCCCGAGAAAGCAATCGCGAATAGCAAGAAGTTCCGGGTGTCGGGAGGGCTGCCAAAGACGTCAGGATTTCCGATGGGAAACGCCAATAAAGATGTCCGCACAAATTGCGATTGAGGTTATCATACCCCCAATCCTCCGCGACTATCGATGCTACTGCTAGAACGGGGATGGAGAGCAGGTTGTTGTAGAACATAGTGTCCCAATCTGAGAACCCGGTACCCTTGATTTTCTTCCTCATTGTCAAGACCTAAAACGAAGGTGAGCCACCACACTACCATCATTTAGGGAGAGTGCTAGTTACATATGCAGCACTGGTTGCACAGTTCGTGAACATCCAAAAGTAGCCAACGTTCAGTTGGGACACGATTCCGGTCATATTTGACAATAGTGCGCCCGTTGCGGCTGGATCACTAGCAGTGAGTGCTAGTGCATTGTTGATATCCGCCCATGCAGCAATGACGGAAGACACAACCTGAAGCATGTGAGATGTGAGAACGTTACAGTCTGATCCAAACCCCACGTCGATGCCCACCATCAGGATGAAGGAGACCAACGTCAGACTGGTTACCCGGCCACCGAACCATATCACTTCGCCGTAAGCCTACGGAAGCAAAGTAAGCATAGCATAAGAGTAATGCCGGAATATGACCCACGATGAGGATAATGGTCAAGTTCTTGAATATTGTGTATACGGGGATGCTTAGGTATTGCTATGTCAAAAGTACGCCGCCTCACTCAGCCGAACATAACTAGAAGCTGTAAAGACGTTACTCACCAGACTCTTTGAACCAGTGTATATGACACCGACAAGCATGAGGCTAATCGGGAACCACATCTTCGCGTCCTTCATGTCGAAGTCGCGGAACGAGATGATTCCTATCTTCTTCGTAATGTAGACGCACGCAACACAGACAAAGGACTGTATACACAGTAGCAGAAAGTTCATGTTGAACTGACGTCCTGAGACCACAAACTACAAAATAACGTGTCATTGCATGCTCCCCGAAGGACCTCCAAGGCATTCCGCACGCGACTACTTACCTTATTCACGACCGTCATGAGGATGGAGGCCATGCAATAACATACAATGGGCGCAACTGCATGATACGGAAGCAAAGTTCAAATGACTTTGCAGCAGCGTACGGGGTGACGATACGGACCTGAGGACGCGACATTGCTCTGTGAGCTCGCGGACCCCGTAGCCAACGCCTTCTTCATCTCAACAACATCCTCCTCCTCCTTCTGGGACGAATTTTCGTTCGCCATATGTTGGCCACAACCTTCCGAGTCCTGCAGAGGTCCAGAGAAGGATGGAATCTACGAGCAGATGGCAGGAGACCAGTACGTGCGGGAAGTGTCCGTTTCCAAGAGACTGAGGCCGCTGTACAATCTATGTGCGAATCCGAATATTATCACCGAGACTGAGCGGAAGAATGTCGAGCAACGTGGTATAAAGGAGCGGACGGAAGACGGCTGTGCGAGAGGAGTGTCTGTGCTGGCGGGCGGGAAGGAATGTGAATCAATAGCGCCCGTGGTGGCGTGCAAAGCCACTTTCGAAGACCACCGCAGCGGTTCGCCATGTGAGCCCGAGTTTCGCGCAAAGTGTGCAGCAAGTACTGCAGACGGAAACGGAGAAAAATAAGAGGTAACGGACTTGAATGTATTATCCTACATGCTACCAATACAGTTGATGGGGTAACGACGGTACAACATTGGACGGGGAGGTAAGCTGGTGCTAGTCCGTAGCGGGCCGAGGGAGTGGAGGTTGAATATTTATACGGTGAGTAGGGTGGGGGACTTGATGAGAGCCCGCCGTCGTCTCGACAATTTCGCAGGGGCATTAAAGCCCTGAAACGGTCGCGACGACTCTAGAGTAAGGTTGTAGGATGGCCGGCGTGCTGTAAACGTTCCTGTGGCATGCTCGGGTAGCTAGCTCAAAGTATGCCACGATCCCGACCAGCCTAGGTTGCACCAATGGGTGACCGTCTGGGGCATCGAACGGAATGCCCCTTGGTGGTCGCGACAAGGCCATACCATCCTCATCTACTCGCGCCTCTCCTCAGCGTCGTCATCGGGGTTGAGCTCCATAGCCACGGTCATGAACCTATACGACAAATAAGTTATTGCCAAGCGACAGTAGACCAGCGTGCTCACTGCGCGGCATGGGAAGCGGAGAGGACGCGCATTGCGTCCAGGTTTGTCTTCATCAGCTCGCAGAGATCCGCCGTCTGTGCAATTGCGCGTGAAAGCCTGGCCAAACTGTGGCCCAGCTGCATGTAGTGGCGGTCCTTGGCTTGGCTGGCATTGGCTGGCTGGGCTTGCATCGTGGAGGATATCGGAGGCGGGGCCGTAGGTGTGGGCGAAAGGAAGCGAGCGCGTGCGGTCGTTTCGAAGAGGAGGTGGTGGTCAGCGACAGAGCTGCTTATGCTCGACGGAGGACGGGCGGCGAGAGTGTCGGGACCGTCGCCGCGACCTAACGTCATCGCGATTCGCGAGATTGCCTCCGATCACGTGCGGGCACAGTACGGTGTCAGGGACTCGGAGAACTGTCATCGGAGAGAGTGCCAGAGTGGTCCGACCCAGTCCTTCTCAAATTCTCGGTGTGCTCGAGACCGACGCCGACTCCTCAGCCCCATCACCCACTCCCTTTTCCTCTTTATTTTTACACGGGGCACAACGAACGGCCACCACTGCGCCACCCCCCCGTCTTTCCTCCCGCAATGACCGCCATGAACTCGACAGCCACCTTCCTCAGCCCAAGCCACCTCCAATACCTCTCGACGCAATACCCCTTCTACTATGCCCCTCGAGCCGAGTTGCTTGATGGCATTGCAGACCATTATCTCGCCCTGGCGGTGCCCGTAATTGCCTACTGGGTTCTGAGCTCCTTCTTTCACCTCCTAGACATGTCCACCTTCAAATGGCTCGACAAGTACCGCATCCACGAAAGCGAAGAAGTCAAGTCTCGCAACCTGGTCTCCCGCACGGACGTCCTTATTGCGGTCGTCTTCCAGCACATAGTGCAGACTGTCATGGGGTTCTGGTGGATGGAGGAGAAGCCAACCGGCTCCCAGGTTGATCATGTCGCCAACATGTTGCAGCTCGCCCCAGCCTTCGCCCGTCTGGTGACACTCATCCTCGGAGAGGAGTCCGGACAGCAGCTGCTCGCTCAGCGCGGCGCAGATGGCCTGTACACATTGTACTGGTGGGCAATCCCGCTTACCAAATTCTTCTTCGGCATGTGAGTACCCCCTTCTCTGCCGTGCGTGTCGGTGGTTCATTTCGCTATATGCTCGGGATATCCAGGTTCTTCATCGACACATGGCAATACTTCCTCCACCGCGCCATGCACACGAATCCCTGGCTCTACAAGCAGTTCCACTCATGGCACCACCGCCTCTACGTCCCTTACGCGTTCGGCGCGCTCTACAACCACCCCGTGGAGGGCTTCCTTCTCGACACCGCCGGCGCTGGCATCGCCGAATGGCTCGGCCAACTGAGTACCCGCGAGGCCATGCTCCTCTTCTGCATCTCCACCCTCAAAACTGTTGATGATCACTGCGGCTACAGGCTGCCGTGGGACCCCCTCCAACTCGCGAGCCCCAACAACGCCGACTACCACGATATCCACCACCAGGTATGTCCACGTCACCACATGCACCTTATTGCCAATAGGGTAGTTGCAAATGCACTCTGACACGCTTCCCCGTCTGATAGGTGATTGGAATCAAGTCCAACTTCTCGCAGCCGTTCTTCATCCACTGGGATACCATCCTCGGAACCCGAATGACGCGCAAAGATATCGAGGAGCGACGCGCAAAACAGAAGTCGAAAATACAGTAAAATCATGCAGATAGCATATCTATTTTTGTCGCCTACTCGTCGTAGAGATACCTTCCCATAGTCTTGCTTTGTGATACGCAGGATCTCTTGGATACCGTACGCTGTTCTATAATGTTGGTTATCTCCTCCCCATGGTCGTGACATACCTGTGTTTCGCTATCTCAGTAGCTCCACTCACCAGTAGCTTGGCCTGGATATATGTATAATGAGAGAGGGTAATGATGGATGGATATATATATTCAGCACGGGTAAGACATGCAGAGTGCACGATGATACTGCTACCAATTCGCCAGCGCCTCCTTGGTGAGCGGTACGCTTTCCATCTCCTGCTCGTACTCGACTTCCACCCTCGGTCCCCCTGAAAAGAATGACAATCAGTGCGGTACGTTGTACCGAACCCGAACTTGACTTACTTCTGGCTTTCTTCTCTGGACCCTTCCTTGGCGGCTTCTGAGGTTTAGACGGTGCTTTCCGCTTGCCAAGAGACGCCTTCTTCGAAGCAGCCTCTTCCTCGCTGCCTTCTTCATCTTCGTCCTCATCACTTTCCCCATCCTCATCATCCTCTCCCGACTACCAAGCCCGGTCAGATCCAACGCCACACTTGCCCTCACAAAAAAGGCCACTCACCATCACGTCCTCCAGATCGCTCAGCCCGTCTTCCTCCCCACTCAAATCGCTCACGAACTCGCGGTCGCCCCAGCCCTCCTCCTCTTCCTCCTCTTCCAGCTCTTCCTCCTCGTCCGTCTCGTCGTCCACGAGGTCGAGCTCCTTGTCCTTGGCCTTGCCCTCCTTCTCGACGCCGCGCTCGCGGTCGAGAACAGCCTGCCAGACAGCCTCGTTCACGTTGAGCGGCATGTCGCCATACGCCTTGGACTTGAGGCGCTCGATGAGCTCGGCTTCGATCGAGCGCTCCAGTTTCGCGGCGGAGAGGGCTTTGCGCTCGCGCACGGCCTCGCGCCGCTCGAGCTTTTTCTTCACCCCAATAAGTTTCGGCCTGTGTGTGCAGGTAGGGAGGGTTAGCGAGTGCACTAGGAAACGGAAACAAGAAGGGGAGTAGAGGAAGGTAGGTAGGGGGAGAGCAGGGAGAGGAGACGCACTGCTGCCGGAGGGCCATTCGGCGCATTTTGATGAGGTACTGAGTGATCTTGGTGACGCGCTGCTTGCACTTGTGGATCATGAAGTTTGGCCAGTGGATGAGCTCCCTGTCAATCTTCCATAGGGAGAGCGTTTGAATCTCATTCGACCGAGGCAATCCCAGAGGGGGTGAGGCGTACCTGCTCGAGAGCCTGGCTGTAGTTATTTGAGAGCCTGATCTTCTCCCACATATGCGCGGGGGAGTGTGCGCGTTCGATCGTTTTGACATAGAGGTATAACACACCTAGATGAGTGCGGGGTAGTAGAGTGAGCTCTGTCCGCTTCATATCTAGGAGGCTACGCACCTTCCTTCTCTCTGACCGTCGCATATCGTGAGTTCGCAAGTGGGCAGCTCTGCCTATTGCACAGACCCGTCACGTTGTATTCATTCCTGCAGAAGTTCTGTGTTGTCGTTCTGTGCCAACACGAAGAAGAGGCGGGTTCCAATGAGCGGTGGCTTTCCTCGACATGCAATGCTCGCAGGTGCTCACTTGACTTTGTAGGAGCAAAACTGAGTGTTTATGACGGACCAAATCACGTCATCGCTCTGCATTGCGTCCGAGAGGAAGGGGTATAGGCGGGCAAAGATGAAAGCACGGTGTAGCTCTCGATCGAGGAGGCCTAGTTAGTGAAGCTTGTTCGCCTTGCACGCTCGTCCAGAAAATCTGGTACGCTGTTGCTGATTGGTTCTTGCGCTCTTCCCACGCTCTATGGGCGTCTCGCGACCCAGCATGGCGTCTCAGCATAACCATGCAAGTCCTCCAACCGCTCCTTGCTTCGTTCACTCCTTCTGCTGCCTCCTGCTCTCTTCTCTCCAGGGTCGACGTCGGCTTTAACTATGATCCACTCTTTTTGGTCCAATCTTGCGAACGCCGCCCGAGCACGCACCCTAACTCCCCGCCCACCACCGCGGATATCTCGGGTAGCCCTTGGTCGAGTCAGTTCTTCGTCTGGCCGGACCTTGCATCGGAGGGATACGCGGAGAGACTTCCATTTTGACACACACCACTTTGTGCGACGATTAGAACGGGAGGGCCTTAACCGTGCGCAGGCCGAGGGCATCATGTCCGCCATGTCCGAAATCATCGACGAGAGCATACGCAACATGACGAGCAACATGGTCACGAAGGCCGACCAGGAGAAGGTCCGCCCCCTGTCGTTTCCATTGCCTGTACTTTAGAGCTCACGGCGGAAGTCGCATATTCGTTCTCTCTCTACACTCTCCGTGAAATTGACCTATCCCGCGTCCTCTTGGCGTACCCTTCTCCGTCCCGCTCTATTAGCATCACTACACACAACAAGTGGACTTCGCGCAACTCAAGTCGGAGCTCCAGCTCATGGAGAAGAACGAACTCGCCATGATCAAGGCCGAGAACGACCGGCTCGTGAACGACATCGACAAGCTTAAGCAGCGCCTTCGCGAGGAAATCACGCGCACCCAGGCCGGGGTCCGGCTCGACCTCAACCTCGAGAAGGGCCGCATGCGTGAGGAGACGAGCAAGCAGGAACTGAAGATCAAAGAGGTCGACACGCGCATCGAGCAGGAGATCGCGGCCCTGCGCACCTCCATCCAGGTCTCGAAGGTGCGTGTGCTCTCGCTACTCTGCCGGCAGCCCCACCGCCCGCATCAGCGGCGAAGGCGCGTTTCTTTGGCAGCGAGCCCAGATCTGAGTGCGCCCGCTTCTGCACACAGGCCACGACACTTCAATACCTTGTCGGTTTCGGTGCGTCGCGATGCTCGCGCGAGACGTTGGGTTGCTCTAATCGCGGGTATATTGTGCCTTAGTGACCGGTTGTTCCGCACTTCTCATGGCCTACATGCGTTTCCGCTATTAGCAGAGCGTTTGTTTGCGGATCATTTTCGCGGCACGTCGACGTTTCTCCTATGTGGGTGGGACTTACAGTATGCCGGTCGGTCAAATATAGACGGGCGGACAGGAGCCTCCAGGGCTGGTGGTATTTTTACACAGTTACAGAGGGCACCCGCGACGCGGTGTCATTAATACCTTGTGAGTCCTTCCGTTTCTCGCCGGAGGCTAGTTCAAGCGATAACACTGTGCCTGCCAGATCTATGTATTGATACCTGTATTTCTAACGATATTGCGCCAAGTAATAGCGGTCGTCTAATCGTCAAGAGGCGGAAGAGTATCCGACTCGACGGGTTCTCCGAGCGCGACCCGCCGGAACTTCTCGTAGGCGCGGTCCAAGTCATCGTTGACGATGACGAGATCGTGCGCTCCCTCTTTTGCATATTCGACCTCCTTGAGTGCAGTGGCGAGACGCTTCGTCACGGCAGCCTCTGTTTCAGTGCCGCGCCCTTGGAGCCTCACACGCAGCTCAGCCATGGAAGGTGGGGAGACAAAGAGGTAGACGGGGTCCAGGTCCGTTGCCTTCACTTGGCGGACACCCTGGAAGAGGTGTTTGGACGGCGGGGAAGCGTTGAGACGGGCAATTGAGATGTCGAACATACCTGCGCCTCGATATCAAGAAGACATCTTCTGCCCGACTTCTGGATCTCGCGGACGGTCATGAAGCTCGTGCCGTAGAAGTTGCCGGAGAACTGGGCATGCTCGATGAAGGCGGCCTGGGAGATGAGGTCCTTGAACTTTTCCTGGGAGACGAAGTGGTAGTCCTTGCCCTCGACCTCGCCTGCGCGCGGCGAGCGGGTTGTGTCTAGCGTCAAGGGTCGAACGGAGTAAGCGTGACAGGTACAGGCCAGCTGTCAATAATTGCAGGAGTCTGAGCGAAGTGGGTGCTCACGAGAGATGCTGAATCCGAACTTATCGGGGTAGTCTGCAAAGAGGCGTCTAAGGAGAGTGCTCTTCCCGACACCCGAGGGGCCAGAGATGACGAGAGGGCGGAGGAAGTCAGCAGGGGGCGGCATGGAGGCCGACGGAGGAGAACAAAGGAACGGAGCGGCAGGGAAGGCGTGTGTTGACGACGGGGACGCGATGCCAGGGGAGGAGAGGGAGGAGAAATAAGTTCCAGAAGAGGCAATGATAAGGGATAATATGTAATTACGTAATGGAGCGGAAAAGGAGAGAGAAATTCATTGTTGTGGATTGGAGGCGCTGGGATTTGATGGCGTCGCAGGGAGTCGGAGTCGAGGGTCGGTGTCCCATCGTCCAAGTCCTCCTCTTCTCTTCTCTCCCTCCCGCCGCCAGGGCTCCTCCTCCGCCCGCCCCAACGCCTCATTCCCTCGAGCCCTCATACCTTTCTTTAATCACTCATTCGCTCCTCCCTCCATCCTGTCTCTCCTTGCTCTTTTCGCATAATGGGCGCTGTCTGTTGTCGAGCCCAGGTACGCTTCTCCTTTCTTTGTGTTCCGCCGTACAGGTCCCAATCCCCCGTCCTGCAGCCCATAGACTTCGATGGGGAGGCCAACCTTTTTCACTTCATCCTCCTACGATGCGTCGGCAAGGGTGCCTTTGGAAAGGTGCGTCGCTATACCCCAACCCGTCTTTCCACGCCGACACCTCCACCCCCCATCGTAGGTTCGAGTTGTCCAGCACAAGCAGACTCGTGAACTCTATGCGTTGAAGTACATCAACAAAGCAAAGTGCGTCAAGATGAAGGCCGTCGCAAATATCATCCAGGAGCGCCGGTTGCTCGAGGAGGTAACGCCGTCGTCTCGACGTCAGTTGATTGAGCAGCGACGCTAATATTCGTTCCCCATATTCGTTCCCCGCCCAGATTGATCACCCATTTGTTGTCAACATGCGTTACGCGTTCCAAGATGACGAAAATTGTTTCTTCGTTTTGGACCTAATGCTCGGAGGGGACTTGAGATGTGAGCTCTCCTCTATGCGTTCTTTCGCAACTAGGCTCATCCGTACACTATCTCGACAGTCCATTTGGAGAGATTAGGATCATTGCCTGAGGAGGTCGTAAGGTTCTATGTCGCTGAGATCGGTTCGGCCCTTGCTTTCCTCCATGAGCACCGCATCATTCACCGGTAATTCCCCTGTTTCCCTGCGCTCTCTTAGTTCTTACTGAACACGCTTAACGTTCCACAGTGACCTCAAGCCCGACAATATCCTTCTTGACGAGCGCGGACACGCCCATCTTACCGATTTCAACATCGCTGTACACTATTCTGAACGGCGCCTGTTGACCGGTGTTGCGGGCTCGATGGCCTACATGGCACCCGAAATCCTTGCTAAGCGTGGATATACCTACACCATCGATTGGTGGTCACTTGGAGTCTGCGCTTACGAGTTGATTTTCGGCCGTCGACCGTTCCGCGGCAAGACGAATAGCGACCTCACCCACAGTATCTCGAAGGATTCGCTGCGGTTCCCGGAGGACGCTGAGTCGAAGTGTAGTAGGGCTGGCTTACAGGCTCTGAAGGGGGTGAGTGCAATGTCTTGCTCTTCCCCGCCCAGTCCCCGCAAGCGCAATTGCGCGATGGTATGCGGGTGTCATGCATGGTCCACAGTGGCACCTCAGCGACTTGATCGTGTACCTAAATTCACTGATGACTGACGACTCGCACAGTTCCTTGAACGGGATCCTTCGAGGCGGATGGCATGTAAACCAGGCGGAGAGGATTTCGGGGAGGTGAAGAGACATCCATGGTTCCAGAGCATCGATTGGGAGACCTTGGAGACAAAGGAGCAAATTGCCCCGTTCATTCCTGACGTGCGCCCCTGTCACTTATCTTCTGTGCTTGCGCTCATCGCACCATCCTCTCCAGTCCAAGAAGGCCAATTTCGACGCATCACATGAACTTGAGGAGCTGCTACTGGAGGACAACCCCTTGCGCGCGAGGCAGCGGAAAGAGCGGGATATCAGCAGTCTGAGCGCTGAGATGCGGCAGATGGAGGAGCAGTACGTCATGGTCATTCGGGCTGACTTCTTCTATCATTCAACCTTATCACTGTGACCATCTTATTTACCCTTCCTCACGCATCTAGATTCACACCATACGATTTCAAGAAGATGCAGCGCCGGTCATATTACCCGCAGACGCAGATAGTCTCCACGGTCACCGCGACCTCGTCTACAGGACCCGCGTCCTCACGGCCAGCAACCCCGATGACGATTGGAAATGACCCGCAGGACTACCCCTTCAACCAGAAGCACACAGAATCTGGCATCGCTATCGCCGAATCGCCCGTCGTCGAGATGGAAGACATGAGCGAAAAGGGCCATTAAGGCCCGCGTACCCGCGCTCTGGCATGCGACGCAGCTCGCCCGTCTGCGACTGCGCGGCGCTGCCCCCAAGTGCGCCAGAGGCGGCGCGATCCCAGTACCGGTTTCAATTTCGGTCTGAAGCGGACTCAACTGCCTGTCTTCCCATCTCATCTGTACACGGTCTTGTTTGGCTTCTCGTCTGCTCTTTCTGGTGTAGTCCGCGCTTCATTTATCGATATCCTCAAGTCATCCCAAAGTCATCCCATCATGTTCCTACGCTCCATCCTGAGCTCGTCGCATCTCCGTTCCTCCGCTCATCTGCCACCACTATCCGCCACCATGTCCATATCGGTTAACCTATCCTAACTGTACCTGAGCCGCCCTGTCGACAATTTGGGTCCGGTCTGCTGTTCCCTTCCCCATGCGCACCGACCCTCCCCCCACGCATGCCCCGTCCTGGATCCACGTTCTGATCTTATGACCCCTCACGCTCTCCGCCACGCACCCCGTATATCCTAATTCGCTTCTCTATTCCGCAGAGAACCCCTCCCTCCGCCCCCTCCTTTCGCACTGCATATGTTACCCCGGTTAATAATCTTTTTTCCTTCGGCGCGTCTCGTTTTCCTCTCTGCTTGACTTTTATTTCCCTATTCGAATGTTCTATCTAGGGTTGTGCCATACATAGCACCATTGCAGCAGGAGCCTCCAATACCATCCGTTTCGTGCCCGTTACTGGTCTCGGTCGGACCGGTTCCTCTGGTGATCACCCGCGTGTATCGTGTGTGTTAGCCGGCCAACACTAGCTTCTTCATCGTCTCCACCCTTTATTGCCTCTCCATTCACCATACCCTACCCATTTTTCAGCTTCTTTATAGCGATTATTTAGTCTGCGATCGGTCATTTACATCAACCCCCTGGAACAGGACATGGCATCGCGGTCGGTTTGGTAGGTTCACTACGTCGCATGGATATTGGTCCATTTTGTCCTGGTTCGGTTGTATATCATCACCCACACTCCCTCGTCCTCTCCCTCATTATTTCTCTCTGCTACACCTAGAGATCTTACTGTCTCTTGTACATACGCGCATGTGGGGCACTGTTGGATAAAAAAGTAAAAGAAGCCTCGTGCTGTTCGTTGTCCATACCCACACAATTATACTTGTATGCACCTCATCCTAGCATCCCCAGAACATGTCCAGCATGTGACAAAAGATGGCCCGACTAATAGCCAAGAGGATGCTCATCAAGATTGTCTAGGTAAGTACACTCGGTACATTATTGCCAAGTCCACTCTATTGTCTACACGTATGTGACAGGCTTCCGATCTCCCTGCCAGAATCGCCCTGTAAGCTGGAAACTAAATTCGACACCAAGAACCACCAAGAAAAGCCAAGAGTTTAATGGACACGTTCCGTTGCATTATAAGTTATTGCAGGCCACACGTGGATTGCACCTAGCCTGCCGTGCCTGTATCGGTATAAATACGCCCCAATCAAGTCCCCGGAGAGTCTAAGCCCCAAGACCGAACCGTAATGTCTCGAGGAGCGGATAAGAGCCTGCGGCTGAGGAAATCAATCTGCCTTCGCCTTCTGCTTGGCCTTCTGGGCCTTCTTCGCCTTCACGGCCCCGTTCCCGTTCCCGTTCGCGACGGCGACGGTGCCGCTTCCCGCCCTTCTTTGAGTTTGGTCCTGCTTCGCGCTCGAGGACGGGGAAGGGGATGAGGAAGGGGAAGACTTGCTTCCCCGCGAGGTGGCCGCGGTGTAGAGGAGGGAGCCGAGGAAGACCATGCCGGCGCCGACGCCGAGCTGCGCGTTCCAGCCGTTGCCGAACCACCACACGCTGAAGCAGAGGCTGATCGCCTTGCGCGCCGTCAGGACGAGGTTCGTCGACACCGAGGAGACGCGCTGATCGAGATAGAGATAATGAACGGGCCGTATTGGAGAATGGAATTCATCATTCAGCGATGACCGAAGAGGGGGAAGGGACGTACGGAGCTGAGCTGGTTCACTCCGGAGACGCACGCCAGCTGGGTGACCATGTTCGCCGCCAGAACGGCGTACGGGACGTAGGGCGCGAAGTTGCCCAGCGAGTCTTCGGTGAAGGGGGTTAGGGACGCAGGCTTCGCCAAGCCGCGGAACCCGCGCTTGAGATCGGAGACGAAGAATAGAAATATGGGGAGCGAAAGGCAGTGCTGAGAACACGATCATTGATGTTTAACTTGAATTAGGGCAGTAAAGCTCACCGTGTAGAAGACACCCTCTTTCCAGTGGGGGCCGTACTGGGTGTAGGTGCGCTCTTGCAGTACTCCGAGGGTGGCCGTAAGGAAGAGGGAGAACGTAAGCATTGTGACGCCGACGGTGTACCTTCCGATGTCGATCGAAGCGTCGGCGGCCTTGGGCGAGGAAGGTCGGGATAGAGTAGCTAATATGACCCCAGTAGACACGACTGCGACTGCAGCCTGAAGCACGGGAATAAGACTGAGGCGTACTGAAACATGGCACTGAAACGTACCATCTGTGCCAATGAATACCTCTTGTTCATAGCGAGGAATCCAAATGCCATCGACACTGCTAGGCCTGGTTGTGTTTTTGAGCATCAAACACAACGCCAACGACGACAAAAGATCTTACCAGCGGAACGGAACACGATTTGGATGGTCAGGGGGACGGAGAAGGCGAACACCCAATTATTCATCAAGGAGCCCGAAGTAAGGACGAGGACTTGCAAAGCCCAGCTCCGCAGAGGAACGTGCCGCGGTTTCAAGCGCGGTATCCACGTATCCTTGGATAATGTAAGGAAAGATGGCAAGGACTGCACGGTGATGAAGAGCATCTGGGCGAACGTAAGTGTAGTCCCTGGGACATGTCAGTTGGGTCGTGGAGCGAGGATGCGAACGAGGGCTCTCTCACCGACGTGGGCATCCATCTTAAGTAGCTGCTCATAGGACCAGACGTTTCTATGTACGAAAAATCAAGTCCAATTATAGACGTGGCTGTAGAGACAATATGCACTGACGAGCAGCATCCTCCGAAGACAAGACTCAACACGAGAGTGTAATCCACCACGGACAGGGCGACCGCCTTGGAGACGTCCCCGCCGCTGGCCTTCCCTTTACCCATCCCTGCCATATTTTCCGATGTGATAGTCGCAGCGCCGTTCCAAGGCAAGGAAGACGGGCTTGAGCTCGAGTTGGCGGGGTGTCTGGCCTTGAGCCTATCTGTTGTGGAGATCCTCGTTCTTGTGGGCATGGTGACGTCAGGGAGAAGAGGGAGAAGAGAGAATGACCGGGACCAGTTGCGAAGGAGTGTGGCTCAGAGGGAGGGACATGGAAGAGAATAGACGGTGGCGGGCATATATAGCCTCGAGAAACAGAGAGTCGGGCAGTGGGAACCAGGGTCTGGCACGGTGCCCACTTGCTCCGTCCCCGCGTTTCCACAGCCACAACCCTCCCGGCCCGCCTGCCGACAAGTCCAATACGGCGCTGGATATGGCAACCATCTTCGAACCGTCCTCAGCCTGGCACTGTCATGACCTCCTCTCCAAACCTCAAGTCACACGAAGCCCCATCCCCGTATTCCGCCTTTCCCTGCACGAATACAACAATTAAACGGCGCAATCCATATTCAAGTCATGGGTATCAATAGGGCGTATTCTAGGAGCCGCAGAGCATGGACAGCGTCCCACTTTTCATGCTTCAAGCTTCTCGCAAATCGCGGGCGTTCCGTTGGCGATTTGGGAGCCACCTCCCCTCGCCCAAAGTCGATCAAGCGAAAGCTAGGGCTCTTCATGGAACGCTCCCCTCGTGGCTTCGACAGCGGGCCAGGCTGTACAAGGATGTTTCGCCTGTGTTGCGAGCCCTGGGTGAAGCCTGCCCTGTGCAGCCGTTCATACATCCGAAAAACTTCTTTGTATCTGGAGGACAAAGGGATGATCCGTGTAAGTCTCGTTTGTCCTCTACAGGAAATATACATGTTGACGTACCGTTGTTGCACCGTGAACTCGTAGGGGTCGATCTGCTCCCCGCATTCCTCCACCAGTAGCAAGCCGCTTGGCCAATCCACCTCGCACCCTTTCTCGCAGTCAGAATGCGTGCTCCACATGCTGTTTCCGTCGTCGTCAAGAGGCAAGTAATACCCATCAAACTTGGGCACCACTGCAGGCAATACCTTGCGCCCACGACGACGACCTTCATCGCAGCCCTGCCCGTCGCCGGCTAGTGAGGTGTCCGCAGCCACCTCGTCTGCCTGTGCGCCAGGGAGTTTCAGCAAGACCTCCCTCTCCACCATGAGCTTTCTGGGGAACGCGGTGTACACGACTGCTTCCTGATGGAGCATGCGATGCGAGTCACAATCGCCAGCCGCCGTCTTCACCGCGACCGTCGCCCTGGTGCGCTTGTCCGACCGGAGGTCGAGCCTCAGTTCGAGCGGTGCGCGGAATACCATCGAGTGGCTACCCTCGCCCATGCGGCTCTCTGGAATATACAAGTGGGCCACCCGAGATTTCGAAGCACGCCTCTTCTTCACGGGCTCTCTGGCAGGATGGACCTGCCGAGCTGAGTCAGCTACGGAAGGTACAACGCGTCGGTAGCGCAGGGGACGCCTGATAGACGAATGACAGTGGCGACGCGTATGGTTGAAAGGGTCGTGCACGATGAGCTCGTCAGGCATGGACTCGTCCGGCACGATGGTCTCGAGAGGCGCCAGGCCCTCGACAGAAAACCCTTCGTCGTCCTCCACGTCTGGTTGCTGCTCAGAGTCTGGCTTGTCGCCACCAACAACCTTTCGCAGAACCGCGACGATAGTCTTGAATTTGGCCGCGGGTGCGGAACGCTGTTGGGTAGCAAAGGTGGCTTGGTTCGTCATGCTCAAACACTGGCGAAGATCGCTGATGAGTTGATATGTAGGTTCACAGCAGAGAAGATCCGCTCTACCTTGGCGCAGGCTATTGAAGGAAAGTCCGAAGATACTGAAGAGAGTGTGGACTCGGCAATCCAGGCCGAGTAGGGACAAGGTATACAGGAGTTGATGATTTGAGAGGGAGAAAAGTCTGACGGAGCTTCTTATGGGTTCACGAGGAACGCCACCCCAATTCCCTCTCGACAATGGTCGAATTCGTGGACCTAATTCTTTTTCCTCGCCGCATGTGCTTGGAGCGGGGGCGGGGTGAACTAAGACGATCCTGGAAGACGGCACGCCTTTCACTTCAACGGAACTGGACCCTTTGAGTCAGGCGCGCCACCTTGCTAACTTGTCGCAGTTACCGAATACAATAGAATATTGTTGTTCAGCATACGTTTTTCATTATGCTGCTGTAGAACAACACCTCCTTTGGACAATACCTTCAAGCTAGTTCGACTCCGCATGGCAGCCTTTCAATCATCGTAAGGACTTGTTGGCCTTCAACCGCGTCCACCGCAACATGTGCATGAAACGCGAAACCCGTCAACTTGATATTAATGCAGCACAAAACGTATCCTTGACCAAGACCATTGTACGTACATACTATGACTCACTACGACAAACGGACAGGTGTAGGAGGGAACATGATGTAGGATGGTATGCATATTGGTAACTTGTACTTCGTGAGGCGAATGCTGGAGATGTATATGCAGGAGATGTAAATCTAATATATGCCAAGGAGTCAGTACTCTACTCAGGCCAGCCACGTCCCCTGGGACCTAGCTGGACCGAGGTTTTGCAACGGGAGGCGGAACAACCAACCACCCGCGGCCACAGCAAGAGAATAATGCATGAAGCAAAGCAAGAAAAACCTTCTATATCACAGCAAACAATCCCACCAGCGCCGCATCTGTGCCCGCCCAGTGCGCCTCGCGTGAATCGATGATGGATGTGGAGATGCGCGTTCAGAACCTGTCTCCGCCAGCGCGAAGGCTGCGCGACGGCGACCGCCCAAGCGGCTCCAGGTCCAAATACCCCGCATTCCCCAGGGTCTCCCTCGATTCCCCTCCGCGCCTCGCGCCACCCGAGCGCGGCGACGGCGGGAGGTCAAGGAACGGTGACGTGAGGCCCCCAGAGCCGCGGGGCACGATGATGGGCTGGATGGGCTTTGTGTAGCGGACATCGAGGTCCTCGAGGATGTTCTTGAGGTTGCGCATAAACGCAGTACGGCGGACCCAGCGGCCGCCCCAGTCCTGCCAGTTAGGGCGGTGCTCCATGGCCACGATGAGCGAGATCGCGTTCTGGTGCTCCATCTTGTCGATGTTCACGCCGACGCCGGACCACTCGCGGTTGTTCGCGTTCACGTATGCCTGCAGGCGCGTGCGGAGTTGCTCGATCACCTCAAGGGGGGTGTCGTACGCCACGGTGACCGTCGTGGACTCCCACATCGAGTTGCTGCGGCGGAGGTTGTGGACGAGCTTCGAGGAGGCGAGCAGCGAGTTGGGTGCGATGATCTCCATACCATCGACACGTCGGAAGGTGGTCGAGAACAGGCCAAACTCGCGGACGAACAGGGGCTGTTCGTCAATCATCACAAGGTCTCCGACATCAAAGACGTGCGTAGAAAAGATGAAGATGAGCTAGGAGGACATGAGCGTTTGTATATCCGACACAAAACAGCGCATATACTGACCGATTCAAACAATGTCTGTGCGGAATGCCCAAAGATGAAGGAGAAACCGACAATAATGGTCGCGAGCGGGACGAGGGATGCCAGGGTGTTCTTGCGGTTGAAGATAAGCAGGCAGATGAAGACGAAAATTAATGCAACAACGGAGAGCATGACCGCATCGAGCTTAGCCACTGCAGAACCAACATCCTACCATTACGCTAGTCATTGAGCACGATGAAAAGTATGTAAAGGGGTTGCAACGCACCTTCAAGCTCGCCGTCAGGGCCTTCCGCTCGCGATATATTCGCCGCACCGCTTCACGCATCTCTTTTTTTGAGATATCACCGTTGCCATCCTTGTCAAAGAGAGCGAACGCTGCACGCTGTAGTGAGGAGGTCAATATGAGTATTTGCACGATCGAGGGCAGTAGCAACGCACAGCATCTACACCGGTCGGGAAATACGGATAGAAGTCTACACCGAAAAGACTCCTTGCGTCAGGTCCCCACGCGTAACGAGTAAAGTAGTATCCACCGACCATCGACGATGAGGTATTTCCTCGCCGGGTGCACATCGCTCAACGTGCTGAACAGCTTCCTTGCCAGCTTGCCCGCACTCGCCAGGCTCCCGAATTGGCTTTGGGTGACCTGCTCCAGCGCGCCCCCGAGCTGATCGACGATAACCGACGTGACGAGGTTGCGCCGCTGCTTCTTCGCCTGCTTCTTTGACTGCTTCTTCTCCTTCTCCGTCGGGGACGACGACCCGGACGTGGACCCGCTGATGCCACCCTTCTCGCCGCCCATGCCCAGCATGTCAAGGCTCGACCCACGCGAGCGGTGGCCCTTCTTGCCCGAGTACATGTTCTTTTTCGGCGCGGGGTGAGCATTCGACAGTCGGTCGAGGGCGCGGAGGCCGAGCTGGTTCTCCGCAATGCGATCGGCGAGGGCTTTTCGGTGAAAGTTGATCGCGACGTAGCGGAGGAACGCCTTTTCCGCAAGGACGAGCAGTCCGCCAGAGAACAAGGCTTGGACGACGCGGTTGATGATGACCCAATACGAGCCTGGGGGCTTGTAGGTCGCGCGAATGACCGAGAGCGCGATCCACATCCAGGCAATGTCGAGCGCGAGCTTGAGCCATCCTCGAATGGCGGCCACGAGCTGCGGGGGATATTAAGGCAACAGGAAGCGCAATGAGAGCTCAATCCTCACCTCAATGGTAACTCTTGTCCGTTCAATCTTGAAGTTGGACATCCGAAGCAACACCAGAATTAGATGCGGGACCGCGTCGACCACAATATACGTCGCGACTCCGGCAGCCCAGGTAATCGAGAGCCATAGTGACCACACATAGACTTGGGTCTTGACCACGCTCGTGTTAAAGCGTAAGTGGACGACGAGCAGAGGGGTGATGAGGATGCCCGCGCCGATCGCCCCAAGGAGGAGCACACGGAAGATGCGGGGGAGTTTGAGAAAGAGGCGGTAGACGAGGCGGCCGCGCTTGGCCTTGACGGACGCCGCAACGTGCGCCGATTTCGCGTCATCCTCCGCGTCCCAGTCAAATTCGTCCTCCGAGTCCGTCGCGGTGTCATCCGTGTCTGAGCCTCCGTCGACGTCTTGCTTCACAATCTCGTCGCGGTTGACATCCTCGTGCGGCGGATGGACGATCTCTGGCACTATCCGCTCTGCAAACGGACGGGGATCTTTCCGGTCGAGGATTGGCGTCAAGTCGATGGTCTCTTGTTCTTGGCGCGTACCGGTCATGGGAAGGGCCAGAGGGGACGGAACCAAGCCACCAGAGTGTAGGTCAACGCCAGCGGGCGGGAAAAGGGGGGGGAGGGGAGACGAAAGCCGAGAAAGCAAGGGTATTATTGACTGTAGATGCGGCCGGGAGAAGCGAGACCGGGGGTGATAGAGATGCGGAGGGTATTTGTCGAGCAGGTGGTCAGGTCCGTCCTTTTGATTCCGGACGACCGCTCTCCGCAGGAACCATTTCTATCGACGGAATTGCACCAGGCAGAACCCCATTTCTGTCCAAAACTTCTACCGCCTGGTCACCGTCCAATTCACGGCGTTTGGGTGATTGAAAAAGTCTTGTCTCTTCTCGTGCCAGTAGTCCAGACCAGACCCGATCCATTTGTCCAGCGGTGGTGGTATGCAGTGCTCTTTCTCTTACATTCAACACCCCTGCAGCTGATGGCCATCAAAGACGACCGCAGATGGAAGACGCTGCCAGCCGCCCTCTGAGCCATCCAAAGCGGCGGCCTCGGGTTCGCACGACCCGCGCTCTATGATGTCATCCCACAGTCGACCGGCTGCCCTGTCTGCTCCACAGTGTGCTTCCCACTCGCACATGCACACTGCGAGGTACATGATGGCTTTGACGTCTGATGCTCCATCCATGCACGCAGTACGCTCTATTCAACTGTTGATTGTAGTGCCAAGCAGCCACCACATTAATGGAGGGTGCGGGTAGTAGTTCTAAACATTCTAGGATGTCCTTCCGCGACTAGCAAATGTCACGCCAAACCCGCTTCTGCAGCGAGGGAGTAGAACGAGTTCTGCTTGTTCGCGAGCAAGTTCTTCGGCGTGTCGAACTCGAGCACCCGCCCAGCGTCGAGGACGAGCACCCGATCGGATTCAAGGATAGTATTCACGCGGTGCCTGCAGAGCCTGATAAGTATAGCGTTATCAACGACGTGATGAGTTCCACTTACGCAATGGTGAGCATCGTAACATGCGCAAACTGTGGCCCTCGAATGATCTCCTGGATAGCCATGTCCGTGTCGAGGTCGACGGCGGATGTGGCTGTGAAGAGAACGTCAGAAATAGCCCACCAGGCCGCTCACCACAACGTAGAGCTGCATACCTTCATCAAGGACCAGAATTTTCGATTTCCGCAACAGCGCCCTCGCAAAGCATAGCAGCTGCCTTTGTCCTGCGGACAGCGACGAACCGCCTTCCTTGACGGTGGCATCTAATCCGCTTTGGAGCGATTCCACAAACGCCTTCAAATGTGTCTGCGGCCAAATTTAGCGACGGAACGCGACAGGTGCGTGACCGCCTCACCTGCTCCAGTGCCACCCAGATATCCGCATCTGTTGACGTCCCCATCGGGTCGATATTCTCGCGGATCGTTCCCTCGAAGAGGTCGGGGCTCTGTGGCACAATAGAAATGGCCGACCGAACTAGACAAGGACGATCATGAGTTAGATTCAACCCCAGTGCACCCCTTGGAGAAGCTTCAACCACTCACGGTCGTGAAGACCTATCTTGGTGATGTCTACCCCGTCAATATAGATAGAACCCGAAGCAGGCTCGATGACACGGAAGAGGGAGAGGAGTGTCTGTGTTCCATATGAGAACACGAGCGATAGCTTTGAGAGGCAGAACTCTACTCACCGACGACTTGCCCGACCCCGTCCGGCCGACAATACCGATCTTTTCATGCGGATTCTGAGAGAACATCAGTTCTTGCTGTGCAATTGCTTTCCAAAACACACCCACAATCTTGACGTTGAGATCCTTGAGGACGAGATCGAGTTCAGGACGGTACCTCGTCGAGTACTGCCTGAACTCAATTTCGCCCCTGGCAGGCCAGTCCTCCGGCACCGTACCGGGGACTTCCCAAGGAGCCTCGGGCTTGAGCTCAATATAGTGCAGAATACGCTCTACGCTGACGATATTCTGCTCGACCTCGCTGGCTGATCGCACGAGCCAATTCTGAAAACAAGGGCAGTCAGGGAGGTAGACACGGGAAGACGGTTGGGCTGGTTCCGCGCACCAAAGAACCCGTGGTGGTCAGAGCGTATGAGAGTACGAAGCCGACAAGACCAGCGTCCACGCCCGTCGTCACAAGGGCAGCAACGGATAAGGTTGCAGTAACGAAGATGATGGTGGCGCCAACGAACTCGAGTCGCACGGCGAGCCAGCGATTGACAGAGATACTACACATGGAAGTCGTCAACAGACATGCCTCTGAGTCGATTGCGAGTCTGTACACACCTTGGGAGGTAGCAGATCTGGTTCCTGTCAACGCGGCGTTCGTTGTTCTCGATGAAGACCTTCTGCTGGCTGAAAGCACGGATAGTGGACAGCCCATTCAACGACTCGGAGAACCAAGCGAAGATGGGCGACCGCGACACAGCATCGAGACGCTTGAGCTCGCGCGAGGTGGCCAAGTAGTAACTGATGGTTGAATGAGCCATTATGGAGTAACATGCAGAACCCACCACTTACGCCATAACACGAAGGTAGAACCATGTGAGGGGAGGGACTGCAACGAGCTGATTGAAGAACTCTCAGTTTAGACCTTCTGAACGACAACAAGGATGACTTACGAAGAGCGGGAAGCTGTAACCGATGACAACGATGATCATTGCAGTGGACGCGAGTGTCCTTACTGTGTTTTGGATGACCTGAAACCTGGTTAGAAATCTGACCAGCACGTCCACACTAAATGTACATACTCGAGCGAGGATCATATCGACCACGTAAGTGTCACGGGAGAAAAGGTTCAGGATCCTGCCGAACCAGTCAAGGTTAGCGCGTGCAGAACTAGGAGTACAATGAGCGCACCGTCCGGTTGGAGTGAGCTCGAAGAACGTCAATGGAGAGTGCATGACGGCGTTGAGCATCTTCCAGGGAAGTCATCAGCCATGTTCGCAGCCCTTACAGAAAACACACTCACTGCATCGTGTAACCTCCGCGAACTCCTCACCGAGCAGAGGACCCATATTAGGATGGACGCCAGTGCTCCAAGTAGAACCGACGACAGAGAAAACAGGCCATATCCCAGCAGGTACCACCCGGCACCCTCGTTACCACTCACTTCGGTGTTGTGATTGCCCCATTCGCGGAGCATGTTATTCCCCAAGAGGCCAGCAAGCTGCTGTACCAGGAGCGCCACGACGAACGACACGAATCCAGCCTTTGATGCTGCCTCGACATAGCGGAAGTACACTTCACGCTTCACTCGCCCCTGTTCGGAGTGCTCCTTCGTCGGTCCATCCGACGTAGTGTGCGTGGGAAAGTTATCGTCGATGACCGCTTTGGCATATGACTTGCGCCGTATGAGGGTCTTGTCGAGGGCATCGAGTTTCTCCTCTGTAAGCTCATGCGCAGACTGCTCTACTACTGTCTTGCTGTCGCCCTCGGAAGACTCGGGTGTAACCGAGTCGCCTGTCGTGAATGGTGTAGACGAGCCAGACATCAACGAGGCGTTTAAGTTTCCATGTCCTTTGCTATGAGGATCGAACTGTCAGCAAATCGTGCGACTGCTGGTAAGGAGGAAACGTACACAAGCTTGTGCAACTCGCGTTCTGGGTTCGTGACGAGCTCAGCATAGGTGCCGCTCTCCAAAATGACACCACGACGGACGTAGCAGATGTAGTCGAAGTGTTTGAGGAAATGAATGCTGTTCGTGACGACAATCCTCGCCTTAGTAGCGAGAAGACCGTTGGGTCCGATAACATGGTCTAGATAAAACATAAGCACAATCATACCGTCAACCTACCCCAAATTACTCACCAAAGACATGCCTCGCAACATGGGAATCGAGGGCGGCGAGGACGTCGTCTAACATGACACTACGACATGGCGCTTCAGTTTTCCGTCGAATTGATATATGAGACATGAGCAAATGCCTTACATATCAGCTCTAGCGTAGACAGCACGCGCCAGCGCGACACGAGCACGTTGGCCACCACTCAACTGTAGATGATGGAATGAGCGGGGTTCTGACGAGTTCCGTATTGGATCTCCTTACAGTGATGCCCTTCTCTCCAACTTCCGTCATATCACCGTCAGGGAGTAAGGAAAGGTCTTGACGGAGAGCGCATGCTGCATACCAACCGTCAGGAAATATCAAGTGGCGCACGATGGAAACACGAACCGTCTAATACAAGGTTGTAGAAAACTTCATCATACTTGTGCGAGAATAGGATATTATCTCTAATCGTTGCACTCATGATCCTATAACGAGATGTCAGGATATATGGCGCCGAATATGTGAGCATTTACTTACCAAGGATTCTGAGGGGCGTAGGAGATCGTGCCAAACACCTTCACCTCGCCTTCGAGGCGCCTCATCTCACCAATAATGGCCGAGAGCAAGCTCGTCTACAAGACGGTCAATCCCCAGCCAACACTGATGATAAAGTGCCAATGCTCACCTTCCCCGCACCAACGCGACCCAAGATGCCCACCAACTCGCCCTTGCGAACAGTCAAGTTGATGCCCTCCAGAGTCGGCGACACCGCGTTCCTGTCCCAGGAGAACTCGCCGTCGGTAACGGAAACGACGACATCACCATGCTCTAGGCGAGCCATCTCGACGACATGGCGGACATCCGGCTGGAGCTCGTCGGCGCCGAAGAATGCGGAGAGTCGCTGGACGGAAACCATGGCCTCGATGATATTCGAGGTTACCATGCTGAACTGTGCATCAAGTCAGGGACGGCGGTAAAACCTTGCATAGAAGACTGATCTACCATAGCGAGGGGAAACTGGAGTAGCATGTAGAGCGAGATGGCGGGGAAGATCTTGTCAGACGTCATAGGTGTATCCGAAGTGTACGCCGCGACAGCGAACGAGCTGAATGCTACGAGCACTAGTGGCATAGTTAGTCACCAAAATCGTCCCTGCAATATTTCGGGTTTACACACATGGTACTCCGGTCCAAAGTGAATTGTTCAAAGCCTACACCCGACGTGTCACCGTACATCCACATGGCAAGAGACAGACAGGCTTACGTTGACAATCCCGATCTTCCTGAGCATCTTCAGCTCCTGATCATTTCTGACATTGGAGATCCAACGGATGAATGCATTTTCCCAAGCATACAGCTTGATGCTATATATGAGACGTCAGGATAGGAGGATTATTATATTATCGGATTGCCTCGTACCTCCGGATATTGGCAAGCAACTCGGACATCAGACGCGTCCGTTTGTCCCGGTTCTTCATCTGCTGCTCCTGGAGCCTCTTCAAGAAGCGTGCGATTATGGTGTTGAGTGGGATCGACACAATCATGACCCCCACACCGACGAATGCTGACCAGCCCATAATGTTGTATAGCGACACGAACGCCAAGACAATCTATGGTCCTGGTGAGCGATATGAATACGAAGGGTAAGAACCGGTACGCATACCTGGAATGGACCAGAAATGGCGATGAGGCCATACGTGCAGAGGTCTTGGAGACGTGTAGCGTCGACAGACATCAGATTCACGATGTCTCCGGAGGCACTGCTCCGCCCGTCGTTGGACAAGACAAGAGCCTTCTGGTAGATGGCGGTAATCAGTCCCGACCGTACCCGCATACCCGTTTCGAAGCAGCGTTGGAAGTACTTCAAGGGGAAGCGTGTCAGTGAACCGTCTTGAACGCAGCGTCATCGCTACACACCTGATGCAGGGTGATGGTCTGGGCGATGGACGCGCCGAACATAATCGCGGCCACTGCAAACCCTTCAGTTGCAGTCGGGCCGTCGTCAGAAAAGCGAGACGACTGGTATGTCGAGATGTATGACAAAAGCCAGCGCAGCAACTGGGGTTGAAGGTAAGCCAGAGCATCTTGGACGATCTTAAGTCCGAGGGCAAACGCGTACGGACCGCCGTAGGCGACAAAGAGGGCAACCCAAAGAGAAGAGCTGGATCGAAGTGAGGAAGGAGCAAGAGCCCGACGAGAGGTGGGTACGCACTGTCTCTCCATGGCCTTCTTGAGTCTACTTCCCAGAGCGCTCGCCTCATCGCTTGGAACCAAGCCTGGGAGGTCCTTCTCTGTAATGTATTCTGTTGTGCCCTTCTGCATTAACCTATCCATCCAACTGAAGCTCCATTTGCTGAAGATGTTCGCCGTGAGAAGGGGGCTCTCCGCGGGGCCCGTAGTATCCTGGGGCCGATCTTCGGATGAGGACTCGGGTCCAAGGCATTCCAGTACGAACGCAGAGAGACCAAGCAAAGCCACGACGCCTCTGCCAATGACGACGAGTCGCAAAGCACCTGGGGAAACTGCGAGGGTAGTCCGTGCCCATACCAGCACTGCTACACTGTACACAGGCCAAAATAGCAGGAGAAGCGAGGAGGAAGTCCGAGTTCGAATGTGGTTCCTCCAGCAAAGGAATGGTGCGAGGCACAACGCGGTGATTTCGAGGGCATAAGATGGAAGGAATGCGACTTGTCTCCGTGTGCCGAGAATAAAGATTAGGTTGGCGCAGCTCGTAATGAACGCAGCGAAAAGAAGGAACTGTAAATGGACACTATGAGAGCGGGTATAATGAGATGATGAACAGAGTTTACGCACCAGCTTAGCCCGCAGTATCCAGACACTTCTTCTGCATCTATCGAGAGCCTCGAACTTCCGGGACCTCCAACACGCGACGACGGCCAGGACAAGGAAGAGAGCGAGGAGTGGAGAGAAGACGGCCCCTTCCTCGAAACATGATGTCAGGTCGAAGGGACGGATCTGAGATACTGGACCCCAGCCCTCGGGGTCATTTCGACAAGCGACCGCCGTCCTGGTCGAGGACGACATCGGCGGTGAGAGAGAATGGCGACAGCGAGCACGCGTGGGGACTCAGCGATTGCGTACTCGGGCAACACGCTCGGGCTCTTCTTGAAGGTCTTTTCGCCAGCGCTGTTTCTGACTAATTCTCTTTGTCCGACTCCGAGGTCACTGCAGTGCAGACGTCATACTACTTTGTCCGGTCGGCATACTGCTCAGCACATCCCCTACCCACCCCGTTTCCTTCTCCTTAGGAACGAAGCCGGATCGTCCATATGCACATCGTCCTAATGTCCTCAAAAACAAAAGAAAACGTCGAGGGTCTGTGTCAAGCTTCGACAGTAAGTTTGAGATCGAAGCCCCCCGGAGCATCGGGAACGTTAGATTTCCAGTATAGTTCTCTAGTAGAGCCCTACGTAGAGTCTACGTAAAGTCTCCGTGGATCCACGGTCTATGAAGTGTGGTGCGCTTAAGGGGGTAAGCGAGAAAGTCTGAAGAAATTTCTTTAAGCGATCTACACGCCGAGAACCAGCCGTGTCTGGGCCGCCCAACTTGAGATTCCCCCCCGCACGCCCGGGCGAGCCAGAATTTTGAGGAAAAACCTAGCCACCGCGTGAAATGCGAGATTGTGGCGCCGAAAAAGTTGGGCGGAACTCGAAAATTTCATGGACGTTTTTGATAGATTTCCTTGGAATTCTCCTCAAGAAGGATCTTGAGCGAAACCCCCAAGTTGTACCTACATTCCTCCCAAGTTGTTCTCGACCCCCAGAACGACCTTTATGACGAATCCGACAAGTACGTCTCGAGGAGGGATAAGTCCTCGACAAGTCCGCAATTAAGGTTATCCGGACCTCGAGAACGGTCACGGCCAATGCTTCCGAGGCGTCGCGTCGCGTCGAGCTCAAGCGCTCATACCTCTCCCTCCGTCCTCTTCCTCGTCGCTCTACGCAGGCTGAGGCTACTGTCTCACTATGAGTCAATATTCCCTCTGGCAACAAACAGTTGAATGCCGTTGTCGGTCTCATGGATGTGGGAAGACCGTGCGAGGCTTTCGATGGCAGTCTCGCCAAGTACGGAGGAAGCACGAGCGGCAGGACGAGCGGCAGGAGAGAGAGGTTTCCCAGATACTTGTACCAACTATATGCGCTCAATCCGGAGCCATGTACGTCTATTTCTTACCTCGAAAGCATTATGGACACAAGAGTTCCTCCAGCAACAGCCCGACAGTCTTTTCGGAAGAGCTCGATCATCTGGGGACTCACTTTGACTCGGGCATAAGCCGTTCATCTATTGCGCCTGGGCCGACACCCTCTTCTCCTGGATATGACCTGTCAATGATGCAAGAGGACTTACTGGCTGGCTTTGCTGGCGATGATAGCCTCTTGAGCTCTGAGGATGACCCAGGACCATCCTCTAGCGACCCTCCCTCTGATAGTCTCCGCAGCACCTCGAGCCCATCTCCGAGTGCGCCATCCAGTCGACAGCCGACTCCTGAACCCCAAAATTCGGACGACGTCTCTCGCTTGAAAGCGCAAACTGATTTTGTGCTTGATCTGGACTCTCGCTCTATAGTCCCTCCTGCGTTCCGAGAAAAGCCCGGTATCCGCTTGCTTTACATGCAGGCCGCCCTTGCCAACATATTCGGCTCGTCCACTGTTGATCAAACAAGCAAGCAAATCTCTGACGGCCTTGACATCATCGAAGAGAGCACGGGATCTCTTCCCGTTTTCCCCAAGCCTGCTCGATCACTGGCAACGGCGAAGCGGCGCCTCGGGCTCAATGTCGACGACTACATCGACCGGCGCGCCATCTGCACAGCATGTTACAAGCATTACAGCCCCGCTGAGATCGCCGCGCTCCCTTCACCGTCCTGTACCGTCCAGCGCTGCTCGGGTCATGTCTATTCTGTCAAGCGCGATGGAGACGGCATCGAGAAGCGCGTTCCGGCGAAGATTCAGACATACTCATCATTTATGAAAGCCTTGCAGCGCTTTCTCCTCCGCCCCGACTTCGTTCAGAACCTTACCTTCCCGTCATCTTTTCCAGATCGCCGGCCGCTCCCCGAAGATGAGCCCATGCATGATTTCCACGATGGCGAGGCGTTCGGAAACCTGGTTCTCGGCCTCGAACGCATCAAACTTGCGGACGGCTCAATAGCGGACTACCAAACGTATACAGGGACGCCGATCACGCTAAAATCCGTCCCTTATGGTCTCAGTCTATCCATTTATATTGATTGGTTTAGTCGACTAGCTGCTTCTAACCCTGCTGAAGTCCCGATCATGCTAATTTAATTCCACAGGTACGGAATCATCAGCGGACGCCCACATTCGACAGGTGCGGTGTATGTAGCCTTCAACAACCTACATCGTTCCGTCCGATTTCTTCAAAGGAACGTGCATCTCGCCACCAACATTCCCGGCCCAAAAGAACCGAGCCTGGAACAGATGAACCACGCGCTCGAGCCCATAGTGGCCGAGATCATGACGCTCTACCAGGGTACGTATGCCATTGCTTCTAGCACTCCATCTTCGAACTGACTCGGGGTCTGAGGTGCCACCATGGCAATGCATGGCCAACGCATGCCCGTTGAAATCTTTGGAGGAGTCGAATCCCGGGTGTTTGACATCCAGGGTGCACGCAAGTGCGAGGGCGCGGCGGCGCATTCCCACAATATCCACCCATGCAACCTGTGCCTTATCTCCCACAGTGACATCAACAGCCCTGCTGGTTACGACATCGAAAGTACGTCCTCGCCTTGTACTGCTTGAAACTGGCTTGATCTGCGCACCATGCGGTAGATTTTCAGATGCGCGATGACTTTACGCAGCTCGCCGCCGCCTGGAAGTCTCGCGAAGCAAAATCCGAGCGCGCACGGAAGAAGATCCTCGATGAGAGTGGCTCTCGATGGACGGAGTTCATGGCGCTTCCTGGGTGGATGCCCGTGACCGGGGCGGCTGTCGATTTTATGCACAATTTCTACCGTACGTCTCTCTCGATCCTTCAATCATGATATTACTACCGATAGTTTGCATTGTATTCTAGTCGGCATCATCAAGAGCATATTCACCGACTTCCTCGTCAACGGCTACTGCCTCGATAAGAAAATGTGGGAGACGCTCGAGGCCACCGTCAACTCGATCAAGTGGCCTTCGGGCATCGGTCGGCTTCCCACAAACGTACGTAACCCATGCCTGACAGGCATGACATCTCTCATAGCATACTACAGTAGAAACCCTCTTAATCCATACCTCTCGGGAAGGACCAAAATGTATGGGTTATTGGGGGTTATGGGATATGGGAGGTTTGGCGCCCTATAAGCGCTCTGTTGCCTTCTGTTGCCGAGCCGGCGTCTGGCGCCAACCGGGCGCTTTCACTCTGCCAGTTACCTCCTCGATCCCATGCTTGCCCCAGACAACACGAAAACGGGTCACCAATACTTCGCCATCCGCTGATTCGGTGATTTTATCACGTATATGCTCGAAAATACCCACCCTTTCAGGGTAAAGCATATGTTTTGCCCACCGGCGCTATGGGTTTTCGGCCCCCGACAAGGTATGGGTATGGTTATCAGGGGATTATGGGTTTTCCCCGCTTTCCCAAGTCGGGAACGGCCTCGAGCTATGGGTTATGAGGGGTTATGGGTTATGAGAGGTATGGATTAAGAGGGTTTCTACTGTATACATCCACACAGCTCGCCGAGAACCATAGTCTGGCCAAGGCTGACCAATGGCGCCGCTTGGCAAACATTCAGTGCACCGTGCTCTGGATTTGCTGGCGCAATCAACACGACCGCATCCGCACCTGTCCCCCTGACGTCCCTGCTGGTGCGAAGAAGCAGCCGACGTTCAACCGCACCAGCCTTCCGGCTATCTACGACATCTTTCTCAAGACGTCGATTGTAGAGCGGACCCTTGCAGCGAAGAGTATCTCTACGGAAGACGTCGACCGTGGTCATGGTTACCTCATGCATGACGTCTGTCAAGCGATGCTGCGCCTCGGCGTACACCTCGTCCCCAATCACCATCTCGCCATGGATTACCCGCGTATCTTCCGCCTCGGGGGCCCTGCCTATGCTTGGTGGCTTTATGCACAGGAGCGCTTCAATGGCGAGCAAGAAACTGTCAACCATAACGGCCGTGCTGGCGGAGAGATGGAGCTTACCTTGCTCCGGAATTGGGTCGCCAAGCATCGGCTTTATGAGCTCGTACGTATGATTATTGCTTCTTTATCTTACTGACCCTCTTAACTGCAGGTTTCTTCACTGCCGGCATCAGCGACAGCCAAAGAACGCGCCCTTCTCGACCGCATCATTCACAGTGGTGGGCCGGCGCGTGGCACACTGCGCACGCAGCTCGCAGGCTTCGCGCAAGGCGATCGGGTTTACCGTCCCAAGCTATCCAAGCATCCAACAAACCTTCGTAAGCTTTCAGACTCATTTGTGTACGGCTTACTGCTCGACTTCGCCCGTCGGACGTGGCCCGCCTTGAGCATCATCGATGACCTCGATGATGAACCTTTCGGCGGGCCGGCAGCCACTTTTATGGCCGATCGATCGGCATTCAAGATCCCGTTTATCACCAAGGGAGGCGTTCGATATGGCAGCCTCGCCGACAAACGAACAGAGGCCGATGAATATGCCTGCGTGGACTTCGACGATTCTCGCATCCCCTGTAGGCTGCTCTACCACTTCGAGCTTCATGTCGGCACCGAGGCTCCAGTAATCTGTTCAATCGTTGAGCGGCTGTGCGCTGATGACAAGATACCAGTCTTTCCTTGGTCATTGTAGTAAGTCTACTCATCTAAGTGTAGCTGACGTCTCGGATGATTGTTGCTCCGCAGCTCGACCGAACTCGGTATTTATGTTGCATACGCCGATCAATACCAACCCCCGGAAGTCATCGCCACATCGCGCCTCTCCGCCGCAGTCGCCATCCTCCCGTTCACATCCCACGTGCTCGGAGATGAGCACTCCTTGTGGGCGGTGCATTCGTTCGATCGTGTAAGTCCTTGTTTCGCATTGTGTTGTGGTATTCCGTATTTAACTGCCACCTCAGACAGGAATCGAGCCCGATGATGAGTGGTTCAACACACTTGCCGACGAACTCGGATTTCAAGAAGACATATAGCCACAAACTCCCTGCTGATGAACCGGTGACTCTACTCTTCCTCAATCTCGAACATCTCGGCTACATCCTTTCCCCCAGTGACTCGTTCCAACCGCTTCTGGGCCTCCGTGACGTCGCTCGCATCATTGACGCGCGGAATCTTCTTCCGCTTTCCTCCCGCTGCCACGCTCTTCGTCTCGGGCTTCTTGTCCTCCTCCGGATCATTCTCATCCCCCCACGCTATGCCACTGATCGCTACCATCTTGGACCGGAACCACTGCGGATGGTCAGTGAGTACTGATAGGTTTATTTGCCATGCACGAATGCGCGTGCTGAGCTCTCGCGCCATAGTTGGGGTCGCATTTGGATCTGCCGCCCCCCGGATGCGTGGTATCATGCTGCGCTCAGACCTCGGATCAGGGTCAGGCAGCGCGTCGATGAAATCGTATAGGTCTTGTGCCTGGCAACTAGGTGAGTAACACTTCGCTTTCATTCCTAGAAGTGATCAAACCTCGAGACTCCTGTAAGAAGAAGCGTGGCTCACGTATCACATTGGTTTGTCGTTGACGTATGATCCAGGATCGTCTTCATCATCAGACATGGCATTCACTATGAACGCGGCGTCGTACTTGGCGTCTTCGTACTTCGTCCCCTTGCGCTTACGAATGCGCTGATCGCATTTCTAGTTCTCCGCAGTGAGTAGCATCAACCTGATGGCGAATATGAACTCACCGCCTTCGCACGGGATCGCAGTACCGCAGCGGAACGACCCTTGCCCTTCGGAGGCTTCTTGATCAGCTGAACCTCGGGAGCGTCCCCCTCATTCTCACCAGCCCCGTTTCCTTCCTCCTCGTCCTCGTCCCCACTGCTCCTCTCATCAGCTCCCCCATCCCCGGCACCTCGCCTGCGCATCAACTTCGCGAGATACTGCCACCGCTCTCGAACGCGCTTCTCAAGGTCAACTGGGAGGATGTCCTCGATATCCTGGGCCGCGCGGGGGTTCCAGGTGGCGCCATGGGTACGTATCCAGCGACAGACCTTTGCTAAGCCGGCTGCGTTCACCTTGCTATCAGGGGGCTCGTCCCACTTGAACCGCGTAAGCTTTTTGTTTGTTTGCGGGTCTCGCGGCCAGTCGTCATCGTCATCGTCGGTACTAACTCCTTCTGGGTAACTGGGCAGCGCGTTCCTCCGGAGCGCCGAGACGCCGAGACGCTTCTTGAAGGCTTCGTTCACAACAGTCTGTGAACGTCTCAGGTTAATCAGCGACGCACGGCCAGGAAGTCATGCCTCGGCACCTCAGACGCCTTACCTTCAGCATCTTCCCTTTGGCTGCCTCGACGCTTCTCTGAACCTGTTCAGCTGTGGCCGTGGTTTCTTCAGCATCCTCGGCGTCCTCTTGGGCATTCCCCTCGGCTTCGTCTCCTTCATCTCCAATGTCCAGGATCCCCCGCAGCTCCTTGAACCGTGCATTCGCCTGCGCCTGCTGTGCCTTGAGGAGCTTGATCTCTGCGTACAAGACGGCTTCTCGCTTCTCTGCCGCTTCCTTATTCTCGCGCACTTCGGTTTTCAGCTGCTCCACGGCCTCTACGAGCGCTCTAAGCTTCTCCGTGTTGAGATTCGGCGCCCTCGCTGCACTGGGTCGCTCTGGGTTTTGGGGAGGCGGGAGAGGGGCGGCGTCGGCCATGGTAGTGGGGAGGAAGGCTCAGGGACCCTCCCGTTCCCGTTGGCAATTTTTTTCTGTCTCGTCTGTATTCTGGTGCTTCTCGTTGCACCCATGTAATTCGCCTTTCAATCAAGTTGATCCATTCCATACGAACGGGAGGTCGTTTGCTCCGTTTGAGCGGCTCGCGTGGCGACGGCATGATGGATATGCCAATTTGGGCACCCCAATCCGAGCACAAGTTAACTTAATTATTTCCTCACCGTGGATAACCTATCCATATCCCCCGGGATTGGCGGATTGCCCTCTCGGCGAATGAAGATGCAATGTAGACGAGAACCTGGCCAGAATGAGGGAACAACGCGATACTTTATTTGGAATGCGCCGCCTGGCGAATGTCCGGCAAAACGTGTGCGAAACACGAACAAAACTTCCGAATCTAACGCCCATTCGTCTTGATCAAAATCTCCCATTTCACGAAGTGAGCTATACTGAACGCCAGCAACTGGCTCAATACCGGGGGCCTGGGGGGCCGAAACGGTGGGGGACCCAGGATGAAGCGCCGAGGGAAAGCCGGAAACGGGGAAAACGCCTTTTCGGCGCTTTAGAAAAAGGAGTTATTCGCTAAACGCGAATTTCCTAGGCGATCTATGTACGTCCACACCACACACGGCCCATGGAGGGCCAACCATACTGGAAACTTCATGTTCTGGGAGCATCGACGTACTCTTAAAACGTTCATAAAGTTACGTCTCACGCAGGTCCTATCTACCCACGCCGGTCACATTCGGACACCATTTGTAAGTGCATCATCCCTCTGCAGTGGAGCCGAGAAATTTCCAAAGCAGAGCGCCCTGTCTCGAGTCATATTATCTATGTGACTTGGAATGAAATTATGGGGGACGTCTGTGCTCGTGGTCGACGCATTGGTGAACGTTGCAAGAGATCTAGTTCCAAAGCGAGTACTCTACGACCAAGTATGTACTTCCCCTGGGACCCTAGGTCACGGTAAGCTGTTGCGGAGATACTCCGGAAATTCGCGAGGACGACGCGTGGTTCACGGGACCGTGTTTCGACGCGCCCGATTAGTTCCCCAGGGCGGCCACGAGCCCGAAGAAGTGCATGTTGCTCAGATGTTACACGAAAAAAGCGTCGTCAAGCTTGTGGCGCTAGTCGTAAACACAGGATTGTAGTCTCTTCGTCAGATCACATATGCTGCTTATCTTCAAAACATAAAGTACATACAACTACAACGTACAAAGCAGATCTCACCGACCCAACATTAGTCGACGCGCGGACCTCCAGAGAGAGCAATCAAGCTGAACTGCATGCTGGCCGTGTGAGCAATATACTTCTCTTTGACGATCTTCGCAACGTCCTGCGTTATCCTCGGTGATCAGAATACCGAAGAGCACAACTCGTGTTCAAGACTCACGGTCAAGAAGTTCGCGGACACACCCCTGTCGATTGGGCCCGCACGCCGCCCATCAAGCTCTACAAGACGCATCCCGCTCGGCTGGGCGGGGGTTTCTGCATCTCCGGAGACCACATTCGGCGCCTGAACGAAACAAGTGAAGTGCAGATCGGTATCTAGATTAGTGGGCACCGCGGTCTGTCCCCCGGACGCAGCGTCGGCATGGATGTTCGCAAATAAGGGTGTTGTTTCCAAGATATTCGCTCGTTCAAGGGGGGTCTTGTCTGCAATAAGTTATGAGTGGGTAGAACCAATGCTGCATTGATAATTGCATACCTTTACAGATGTCAATAAATTGCTGGATGGGACTCTCTGGGCCGAACGTTACATCCGACTGAACAACAATTAGCATAAAGAGGATGTGGTAATGAAGTACCATACGTTGATGAGGGCATGCAGGAGAGCCATGGTTCCGCACGCATTGGAAATCTGGATGAGGGTGATTAGCTTATGGCTGAAAATTCGCAAGGCGAGGGATGTACCGTCTGCTTCATCCAGAAGATAGTAGGGTCAAGTTCGGATTGGCCCTCGGCGGCGATCTTATCATCTTCCTCTCGCCTCTTCTGTTCGTAGACATCGGTGATGGGGAAAAGGAGGATCACGGCCTTCACGGGTTGCGATACCATGCCGAGGAGCTTTGGCGCGGAGCATTGAGAATGCACTAGGTTGGTAAATCGCTTCCCGTCCACTCACCTCAGTATCGAGGCCATAGATATCCTCAAAATGAGCCTGGCTGCCCACAAGTCCTGCATTGATCGCCCACTACAAACAGGTTAAAGCCTGAACCGTTCCCGACGTTTCGTGTGCCTACCTCGGTGAGAACCTAGAGTAACGTGCGGAACATTTCACCTTTCAGCTCTCCCTCGCGTAAGGACTATACGATACCTCCGGGTTGCTTTCCAACGGGATCCAACGACTCGGACCGTTTGAGGAATTTTCAGGTGTTGCCATGGTTGATATACACCAGCGTGTTTCTTTCAGTCCAGAGGCAGAACGGGGTTGTATGGTAAGCGTAAAGAGTAGAGCGCTGGGACACGCGTACCACCCATATAAACGATCGATTCGACCGTGTTGGACGACGTCATTGAAACTATACAAGCGCTCATGCAAAGCTCTTGGTCGATTGACTCGGAATCGCGCCCAGTGCGTCTTCCGACCGCATCCTGTCGCCGACCATACACAACGCCAACAATTCTTCCTAGTTGATACAGCATCTAATAGTAACGTATAGTCCATATCCCTTCTCCTTCGCTATACAACAATATATTATGACTTGGGGTCAGCATCGACACCCTCCTTCTTTGCCTCGGGAACCTCGGCGTCCTCCTCATAGTTTTCGACCTTCATATCGTTGAGCCCGAGTTCCTCATTTTGGTCCCAGGTACGGTCATACGACTCGATTGTCATGTTCGGGTCGGGGTCCGGGGCATAGAGGTTCTGAAGGTATGAGTTCGCCAAAGGATCGTCGAGGATCAAGGTGAACGGATGCTCCGCGTTTTTGACCTGTTCGCTGCTTGGTGAGTATATACAGGGCGATGAACTATGGAGACAATACGTACCGCCTTCAGTTTCGCTAAGAAAGTCTCAAATGCATGGTGGTCTCCCGCAGCATCTCCAGAAGCGAAGACCTTCTCGGATAGCTCCTCGTACACTTGGTCTAGGATACCTTCAAGAGTCGTGAAGCGACCCCCGAGAGTTCCTGCTTGGAGTACCAGCTCGATCTCAGGGATGCTGAGGCCACAGGACTCGCTCTGCGAGAAAACTTAGTGAGTGGCATGGTCACGAACAGAGCTTAATGGACACGAACCTTGAGGATGTCACGGCTCAGATCCTCACGATCTTCCACTTTCAAAGTTATCCGTTTGCCTTGAGAAGATATCGCCGCGCCGGACTTAACCTCGTTATCACGATATCCGCACCTGTCGCAGTTCGTCGACATAATCAAGATATCCTACGGAAGGGGCATTAGCAACCTTATGCTTGAACGTACACGATTACGACGACTTACTTTGAAATACGGTATATTGACCTTCTTGATCAAGGTATCCGAAGGGTGTCCACAACTCGAACAAGTTCCGGGGAACTTGTAGATCTCCTCGTTCTGCCCTTCTGCGCCCCCGCCGATTTGCTCCTCTGCGTCTACCTCGTTCTCCACCTCCTTCGGGGCCTCGTCGGCTGCGACGAGACCGAGCTGAATATTGTGCTCTCGGGTGCGGTGATACGTGCGCATATTCCACTTCGGATCCGACATGCTTCCCACGAACTCCGCGAAAGAGTTTCCAGCTGGGTCGTCCAGGCGGATCGTGAAGGCCTTCAATGGACTGTCGATCTCCGAGGCACGCTTCGGGGTCTTGACGGGCCCAGCGGCGTTGGCGTCTGCATCCCCATTCTCCTCTGCATCCTCTGGGACTGCTTCCCTACACCTCTCCAGAATGCCCTCGATTTTCTCGTAAGCTTCGGGGCTCTGCACACGACGCAAAGGCTGGTCCGCGCCGAGGTCGGTAACGATGTCGCGGATAAGTCCTTCGATCGTCGTTAGTTGCCCACGTCCTGGGGGGATCGTAAGCTCGAATTCGGGGATAGAGACTGTGCATGTGTTGGATTTGACGATTTGTCGATCTAGGTCATCCCTTGAAAGTACTCGGACAGTGTACACCGCGCCCTCCGCTGGACGGGTTGGCGGTCAGACATGAAAGCGCATGCGGAGCAAACAGTGCGCACGTCGGATGGAGCCAGCGGACTGCACTTCATTATTAGAGAAGCCACAGTGCTCACACCGGAAGGACATGACAATGACCTCCCGGAAGTAAGGGATAGATGTCAAGAGAAGCCTCGTAACACCCTGTGCAAAGTCAGATCCTTGGTCCGCCCATGAAGAGTATGTCTACACACCTGTTCTTCGCAGCGCATGCATAGTGACTCGATCTCTTGCACCGGCCTCTCCTCGTCTAGAGTGACCGCTATAGTCTGAGCCTCCACTGGAAGTTTTTCGGTTTGGTCCGCGACCGAACCAATCGCGGGGAAAAGTTCGGGGTTCGCAGACATTACGGGCTGTAGTTTTCTATCGGGGGGTCGTGAGGGCTTGCGCGAGGGTATACGGGATACGAAATAAGTCTAGAGAGCTAGCAGATGTAAAAGTACAGCAGAAATTCGAGTCGAGTGCCCGAGAGTGTTCAAAACTGGTGGTGTGGCTGAAAGCAGATCTCGGTGCGCGATCGACAAAGATTACGTCACGTGGTGCTGCCGCGTGTGGGGTTCCAACCCGACAGCGCGCTTTTGTTCGAAAGGCGGGTCGCGTTTTGTTTGTGTCGCGCATCCGCCCCGAGCTCATCGCCTTGTCCTTTTCCTCCTTGACCACCATGTTCCCCTCCAGCAGCACCTTCCCTACCACGTCGGTCGGCACTGGACAAGATCAGCGCCAGCAATTTCCACATTCCCACTCGCACCCGGTCCAGTACAATGGCTCCCCTTTCAATGTCGCTGGGATGTCCAATTTGAACCAGTCAACTGCGAGCCCGAGCATTCGCGGTGGCACGTTGGGCATGAGCATGGGGTCCTCGTTGGGCATGGGTTCTCCTCTGAACGAGAGCTTGACTCAGTCGCGAAGTCATTACCAGTCGGGCTACTTGATGGTGTGTTTCCCTCCATGCACGCGGCAGAATCTTGTGTCTGATATGTACGTCTCACGGTTATAGTCTGTCAACCAGAGTAGCGTAAGTCGTCATGGGAGCTAACGGAGTGGTGCAAATGAAATTCATTACCGTGTCACAGTCGTCGCCGCCTGGCGGACCGCGAGAGGAGCCGCCTCTATTGCAGACCAAGGCGAAGCTCAACCACACGTTCTCTGGAGGCACGGTCTCGGACTTTGGCATGGATTCTATGTTTGAAAGCTCAAGGTGTGTCTATCCTTGTGGACGCATATCGGGAGACTCACTTCCGTGATAGGCAAAGGCCCAGGCAAACGCTTGCGGACGAAGACGCGCCACCGACAGCTTCCGTCAACGATATCGTGAATGAGACACCTGAGGCTGCGTCCGCCCGCTTCTCGCAACGCGTAAGTCTATCGCATCTCACTTCTAAATCGTTCAGCCCACCTACCCAGACCGGGTCTCAGAAACCGTTTGAACAGTCGCAAAACCGACTCTCCTTGTTCCGCTCCTCGCATCCCGCCACGCCCAAACCTGTCGCACCTACACCCCAGCAGAACACACAGCCGTTGTATATCGTTGTGTTCGGCTATCCTCCCGACAAATATAGCGTCACCGTGGAGTACTTCCGCTCTCTCGGGGAAACAACCGAAGCAGAGCAAAGTTCCGAGGTGATGAACTGCTTTAGGATCGGCTACCTGAACCCCGCAGAAGCCCTCCGAGCAGTGCGCAAAAACGGCGATATCCTTGGCGGCTCTTGGATGGTCGGCGCCAAGTGGGCGGTACGTATATCATGACGATTTCTGTTATTTCGTGCGCTGACAGTTGTTCGTGCCTCTTCCGCCCAGGACATTGCGCAGGCTGAGGCGCTCCTGGGCCCGTCGCTCATCCAAAGCACCGCCCACTCTCCCAATTTCGCAAGCTCTGGCGGGGGAATCGAGAGTCCATCTCATTCACCTACCCCGTTCGGGGCGCCGTCTGCGGCTCGCGTGAGCGTGGATGAGCTAGGTCCTCGTCAGGGTACACCTCGTATGGCAGAACCGTCCACACCGGCCGTCGGTACGCCGATCAAGCTTGCACCGTCGGCGTCAGCTTTCCGGCGTCCAGGGGCAGGTGTGCCTGTGACCCCTGCTGCTGCCATCCATTCCACCCCATCGCATCCAGCGGCCGGGGGCCTCCAGCAGTCTCCCAGCAAGGGAATGCTTGGACAGGTCTCCGATCTTATCTTTGGATGGTAGTCGTACGTCCGCTTCTTATGTCATATGTGGTTGACAGTCCCGCATGTCGTCGAACCTTGCTGTTAACTCGTCGGTTCTTCCTGTCTTCTTGAAGATGTCTCTCGCGCTGCATTCCCCGAGCGTCAGCGATCTTTGCCAGATCTCGTATCACTATCATCTTCCCGAACCCACTCGTTGTATCCTCGGAAGACTGCGATCTCGGAAAGCAGACCCGTTGACCGCAAAGTCTGTTGGGCGCTTCTGCTGCTAACAGTGCGTTGTCGTGTTGCGCTCCTTCGGTGTTCCTCTGTGAGAACATAACCCTGACCACTGGTCCCGTACCGAGCGGCTTTACAGTACATACCACGCCTGGCAAGATTGTCAAAGTGTGGCATAGCTATAGGCATTGACTGCGACTCGGGTAGGGGCTCATCATATCATCCAACACTGGTCTTGATGACAGTGCTGGCGGCATAGGGCGGCATCTGTCTGCAAGCAGGGCGTGGGGATTTGACGGATGCGTGAGACGTCCGTGCCCACGTCTGTACTGTAGTCCTTCTCTTAAACCCGAAAGCTTTCATGTGTGGAAGGGATAAGTACTAAGTAAGAATACTTACAAGAGTCTTTTCCGTGGACGAAGTTGAGCTAGTGCTTGTGCGTATAGATTCGATCGCCAGAAACGTTAATCGCGGATCTGGGGTGCCGGGCGGAAAGTTCTCTGTTTAACGTTCGGGAACGGTCTTGCGATCGACGTCACGGACGGTTATCTCGGACTTCTGGCTAGTACTGTACTTTGGCGACGTCTTGTTATGGTCCTTTGAGCTCAAGAATCTGTCTAGGAGGCAATATGCCTTCAAAGCTGCATCGTCGGGCTCGGGTTCAGTAGTACACGTCTTCGAGAAGCGCTTCCGGATTCTGGACATCTGGGCATTGCCAAGGTTTCTCATCACAACGTTCTCAGCAGTCAACGCCATAGTGCTTGCGGCAGAACGTTCACGTCAGGGCCCAGTCGAGGTGATTCCATCATTGTCATGATCTGGCGCTAATCGTCCCGTTCTCCATCTCCTCATAATGTTCGAGGCAGCGAAGACTGCAACCATGGAAGGCAGCGCGCCTCCGCGCCCTCCCCTTATCCCCATCTACCCGTCCCGACGTGTTGCTGTCTTCTCCCTCTCATTTCTATCCGCTTGCTAGCAACTTGGCCCGCTAACAGGACGCATACGACCCGGATTCCTTGTCACGGTGAGCAGAAACAGGTGCTTCTAGGATGGAACGGCCCAGGTTGCTGAAGTGAGTTTTGTCAAGTTGTCAAGGTCTACTTATTATTCGCTGGGACGACTGCCTTGCTATATGCCACCATGCACGCCCTTACACTGCTCACTCCAATTAGCGAAGCGGAGGAACTCAGTCCCTACCGGGCGCGCTTCAGCTATGTCCGGTATCGCGGCCAGAGGTCTCCGAGTACGTACGCCGGATTCTGTTGTGTACATGGCGCTGGTATGCTCACTGGACGCGAAACCGCAGTGAGCGGCAGTCCGTTGTCTGTGCAGGGCACATTCAGGGACCAGAAGTCCGACGGAACCGTCGATGACCTCTGGATATACGATTGCTACGGCTCGCAGGACACAGGTTCGCCAGGAGACTATCCTCGGACACCAACGACACCCTCACATAATCGCTCTATGAGCGTGCCAACGACTACCGCGGGCTTCGTCCCACCAAGGAGCGTGCCTCTCATCAAGGAGCCCACCGCTGCTCACCGGCCACCGCCAATAACCGTGCCCCCACGGCCTCCTCGACCTCCAGAAATGGACTCTATTCTAGACATGGAGGACGAAGCACCCGCCGTGTTTGAATATCCCGCGGAGGGTCTCCCTGTGATCAAGACCCCCGTGTTCGTCCCCGTGGAGTTTCCGGAGTATTCGCCGCTGGAGCAGGAGGTATTCACCACGTGGGAGGTCGTTGACCAACTCGCTTCCGCAGCCAACGCGTTCTCCGAGCTCGAGTCGGTGCTCTCCCAGGCAGCTCCCGAGCAGCTTTCCGACGGCTCGGACGAAGACACTTTGTTCTGGTTCGTTGAGGCACTCAACATCTTCGCGAGCGACTGCCACGACGTCGCCACAGACCTCATGAACTTTAGTGAGTACGTGGAGAAGTTGCTATTTAGCGAGACGCAGGCTACCCTGGCACCTGTCCGCGTCCTTCCCCGCGGGTCCTTCTCGGAACGCGACATGAAGGAGGTGCTAGAGTCCGCAGCGAAGCTCCCCAAGGAGGAAGTCGCACAAGCACTGGCTGCGCTGGAGGTCGAGGTTCCCCTCTCCCCGATGGGTTCCCAGCGATCAGGAGATGGGCCGCCAACACTGAAGCTATCTACAAGCGACATTGTTCTGCTCCCACCACGTATACCGCACTCAAGGCAGCAGAGCGTCGGAGCAGTGGGCAGGTTCTCGGAGAGGACGAATAAACAGGACATGCTAAGGAAGCATCGGGGGTATGTGGTTTACGGTGAAGTACGGTCATTGTGTTTGTCGCGGTTTGCAAGTTACTCAGCGTTGTCCTAGGAAACACCTACGTCTGCGGAGGACAACTGGTCATCGAAAAGCGTTGTGGACTATGGCGTAGATTCCCCTTACGATAACAATGGCAATCCACGCCGGGTATGTTCTGAGCATTTACGGCGGAGGCTAGTGAAAGTAACTTTTCTCGATTGGAATAGTCTCCCCTTTCGCCCCTAGCACGACGGATATCCGGACAGACCACAGTCGCCCGACCGCTGTCTTCTCCCGTTACATCCGGCCGCCTGTCACCCGTTCGCCGTCCCCCGTCACTAACCCTGAACGATACTCAATCGCCCCGATCGAGTCGTTCTACTTCAAGCACCCTCTCGTCCCTTTTCTCCAACCTTCCCCGCACATTAACATCTATCACTTCGCCACGAACATCGCCTCGCCGGTCCGAAGGCTTCGAGAAGAACGACAAACCTCGCTTTCCTGCGGGCAACCTCAAGAAAGTGTTTTCGAGCATTTTCAAGAAGAAGGAAAAGCCAGGGTACACTTCCCCTGAGAAGGAGAAGGAGAGCAAGTTTGGGGTGGCGAACCTTGGCGCGACCTTCCGTACGTCCCTACCGAAACGAGCGTTCGGAAAGCGACCGCCTGCCACGGGGTCTGTCGACGCGACACTCTCTGCACTCGCCCTCAGCGGTCCACTGTCAACCAGCCAAATCATACTCAACACGGACAAAGACCCTTTCGCCGCAACACCCCCCGTCTCAGCTCGCGTACCCCCGCCTCCAGTACCGGAACCATCGGCGATGGACGGCTACTCGAGCATGTTCAACCCGCTGAAAGCGGCCTCGCGATATCCAAGACAACCACTATTCGGCGGGGTTGGCGAGGAACAGCATCTTGACGGTCGAAAGCCACGCTACTGATTCTCCGCTCTAATGTTATGTTTATCTCCTCGGACACGATCTTTTGACATGCTGCTCTCGTGCTGTATCGCTGCACACATTCTATTCGGACTTGCACATCATCTCCCCCCCTTACCCCTGTGTACTTATGTTGTAACAGTATCACTACCCTAACTTAATGCACGCCTCCGCATTTTCGTCGCTTTCGCTTTGCGAGTCGACTCGCAGCCTGTATCAATGTCTGAGGACCCGAGTCGACGGCTGGTCAATTGAGGATGATTTTCTGCCACGTGGCCAGTGTCCGGAAATATCGGAAAATATTGAGGACTGGCAAGGCCGCCATCACGGTCGACCTCAAGCTTCCGTCTTGCTCCGTCGCGTCTCTGTCCAGTCCTCCTCACACCTTTTCTGCTCGCTTCGCGACGACTGCCTCGCCTCGTTCAACCGAAGGGTTCTCCTGCCACCTGAGAGTCATCTCCTTCGTCGTCATGGGTCAGGCAGCTTCCCAATCCGCCATATCCTCTCCAGCAGCTCCAGCAAAGTGTCCAATCGACCACTCAGCACAAAAGTCTGCACCCGCAAAGTGCCCCATCTCCCATGACAAGCCCACGGCCTCCTCTTCATCCTCCCCCAGCGGCCCAGCACAATGCCCCATGTCGCACGAGAAGTCCAAGCCCGCGCAATGCCCCATCCAGCACGACGCGCCAGGTGCGGGCGAGGTGAACCCACTGAATCAGATGCCCGTGCTCTCGCAGCAGCCTGCAGAGCAACAGCTCGCCGCGCTCCCGACCGAGCGAGAGACGTCGAGCATCCCGCGCGACGAGGGCGGCGTCAAGTGGGAGTACCCCTCGCCCCAGCAGTTCTACAACGCGCTGGTGCGGAAGGGTTGGGAGACCCCAGAAGAGCATGTCGAGATGATGGTGCAGATCCACAATTGGCTCAACGAGCAGGCGTGGGAGGAGATCCTCAAGTGGGAGCGCAAGGAGAACCCGTGAGTTGTTGTTTGTGAGGTCCGTGGCGAGTTTTGCTCATGCATAGTTGGGTCTGCAGTCGTGCGGTTGAGCCCCAGCTGGCACGCTTCAAGGGACGTCCTGGAGAGCTGTCGCCAAAAGCTCGCTTCTGGTTATTTGCCGGATGGTTACTCCCGTCGCGTTTCAAGTACGTCTTCTGCCCGTTCGTTACGAGGGGGAAGCGTCTGACAATTCCCGTAGCACTGAGCCGCCATTTGATCGCCACGACTGGATCGTCCGGAGACAAGGGGGCGAGGAAGTTCGCTATGTCATCGACTATTACTCCGCGCCACCAGAGCCCGACGGGTCCCCCGTCTTCTCCTTGGATGTCCGCCCTGCCCTCGACAGTGTCGGAAGCATCAAGCAGCGGATACAAGCAGCCACAGAGGATGCTTGGGCCGCATTCCGCGAGGAAAACGCGCGGAATAACTCCTCCCAAAGCACCCGTTGAGGAACTCGTTCGCATACTCGCATTTGGCCTTGCATAGATCTCCCTATAGATACTTCTCTCTTGTCGGGTGGCCCCATATCGGACATTCCGTTCATTCACAATTTACGTTAAACTCACGACTCCCTCAATCAAAAGTTGAATCCTCCTGGATGTAGTAATGGATATCTATAATGCATTAACGTAATACCTCTCCCCATGTCAATCGTGGGTAGTGTCTAAGGTGGTGTCGAGTGTTGCGAGTAAGTTCGGTATTAGATGTGAGCGGTGAGGGTGTGCGTAAGTGTGGCGTGAGCGGGGCATGCATTGAGAGTGTATTAGTTCAAGATGGGCAGCAACTTTTGAGGCAGGACTGTGATAGGTCTACAAGTACTGGCGGGAAGATCTCCGGCCCATCTAGGAGAGATAATTAGTTACAAGCAGAGCTAACTAGAAACCAGAGTACGTGCCTCGACAACCTTCCAGCCACCGGTGAGCTCGTTGTCGAGCTCCGCCTCAATGCGCGTGATGACGGCAGCGTAGTGACACTGTTCCACACGGTTTTCGGCACCGACCATGACCTCACCCGTCTTCGCATTGCGGAAAAGGAGGATTTCTTGCGTCGCGAAGGTGACCACGTAGACAGGGATCTCGTCCTCAAGAATCTTGCCGTGCAAGATCTAAAACATACAACTGAGACTCGCAAATTGCGTGGAGAGATGGGCACTACATACCTCTACTGAGCGAATGTCGAGGACCTTGCTGTCACTGACAAGACCTTGCTTCAAGTATTGCTCCATAGTTGCCCAGAGCACGTTGTAGGTCTATTCACATCGTCAGCCGGTATGCTCGCTCTTTCATCATACTTAAGCCACGCACCTTCTCGCCGCACCACTCTTGCAGAGACTCCCGATCTGCGCTGAGGTACGCGTCGACAACCTCGGGTACGATGTACTCTCGGAGCTCGCGCTCGAAGGTGCCAATATTGAAGGTGGGGTCCATCGCCTTCATGTATCTGTGCACCTGCGCACTCTCGTTCTCATCGAACCAGCCACCAATTGTGGAAGTGACACTCCGCAACGAGGAGACGAAAGGGTTTTCACTTTCGTCATACTGCTGCTTGAGCTCGGAGAACTGACGGAGGATGGGGTTCGACTCCTTCAACTGGTTCCACCTCTCTTGTCGCGGTGAATCCTTGTGCAGGACCATGGCTTGACCAGCTCTGCGTGTTTGTGACATAAGCCCATTTTGTTCGGAAAGAGGGATATCTCTACGCACTCTGGGTTTGCCTTGATGCGACTCATGCTGTCCTTGCCGGCCTTTGCCAACCGGAGCTGCCTCCGTCTCCGACGCGCCTCCTTCTCCTCAAACCCGCCGTGCTTCGAGGAACCGCTGTCATCCAACGCGTCGGCGATGGTGTCGGAAAGCGATTTGTACGCAGCAGTGTTGCGTATTGGCTCCGTGGTCTTTTCGATCGTCTCTGACACGGCGGCCGACGCACGAGATATCTAACGTCACGAGGACATTCAGTACAGAGAATGGATAGAAGGCAGACATACGTACCGCCCGCGCGAGCTCACTCTCTTCCATAGTCCTCAGAGCCTCACCGACCGCGTCACCAACCTTGACGCCGGTTTTACGGAGCTCCTCGGCGGCCGCTCGCAATCGAGGGTTCTCTTTGATGCTCGAGGTCAACTGCAAATATGAACACGTCAGATGCAGCACCCCACATGCGTCCTCGACGGTTCGTACGCACCCTTGCACGCTCGTACGCATCCTTGGCGCGCTTCATGGCCTCTGAGTCCTGGAACTTCTCGACATCTCCCTGAAGCTGCTTCACGTTGTCCTGGAGCTCCCTGTTTTTCCGCAACTCATCCTTCAGGACTTCTACGAATGTCTGGAACGGTGATTTGGGGAGTTCATTCTGACGGCGGGGGGCGGAGGAGTGGAATGACGCAGAGGACACGCGAGCGGAGACTGTTGGGTGGACAGCGAGCGGAACGGATCGAAGGGACTGTTTGTTGAGCAGGAGAGCGCGGATTTGCGCAGGGGCCGTGGGGGTCACGACCGCCCGGCGCAGGTGGCGAGGAAGCATCGGGCGAGAGAGGACTGGATGGGAGGGAGTCGGTGACCAAGTTGTCGGTGACCAACTTTCTTGCTTGCGTTTGCGTTTGCGTTTGCGCGTAGACTTTGGCTTTGAGCGCTCGTAACTGGGTCGGCCGGCACCCGTGAGGCGCTCGTGGTGTCATTGAACCCGACTGGCTCCAGATTCCGTTCCCTGGTCGTCGGCCGCCACGGCTCCCAAACATGCTTCGTCGATGTGCTCCACGACTGACGCGCTCGAACCTCCTACAGACGAATTTTGCACGGGGAGAACGGTTCTCAACGTCCTCCGCTCGCTATGCTAACCGCGCTGTGGTCTACACCGACAACGGAAACCCTGCTGAGGTCCTGCGAGTTCGGTCGTATGACCCACCTCCCCCACCTCCCCCCTGCTCTATAAACATTCGCTTCCGCCTCGCTCCAATAAATCCAGCCGACATTAATGTCATACAAGGCGTGTACCCCGCAGAACCAGCTTCGCGATCAATGGCAGGACAAGACGTTTTCATTGGCGGCAATGAAGGTCTTGCAGAGGTTGTAGATGTTGGAAGTAATGTTCGGGACCTCCAGAAAGGGGACTGGGTCACAGTAGGGACATCCCAATTCGGAACTTGGTCGTCCACGCGTACACTTGGTGCGGAAGAGGTGATCAAACTGCCCACCAGTGGACTCAGTGAAGTCAACGCGGCTACGATCAACGTGAGCCACCCTTTTTTCGTCTGGTTCAGTACTTACGATGCGCCTTTGTAGGTGAACCCTCCTACAGCGTATAATATGTTGCATGAATTCGTAGGCCTCAAGGAAGATGACTGGGTGCTGCAAAATGGTGAAATACCCTGCCTCATGGCTTCCTCGTGCCTCCGCTGAACCAGGGCATCGGTGCATTTGCAGGGGCAAATAGCGCGGTCAGTCATGATGAGTCGACATAACACTCCACACTCATCACGCACGTCTCTAAGGTGGGTCAAGCGGTGATCCAAATTGCTGCACGGAAGGGCATCAAGACTATCAACTTTGTCCGCAATAGGTATGTCGTCGTCGGTACCCTTCGTCAACTAGTACTGAAGTCCACAGACCTGACCTTGACAACCTCATTTCCTCTCTCACTCAACTTGGCGCGACACATGTGTTCACCTATGACGCGCTCACAGACAAGGGACTGGTCAAGCAAGTCAGGCAGTGGACTTCCAAGAGCGTAAGCCGCTTTTCTCTCCGTTTGATAATGTATCTGGGTTACAACTTCCACCCAACAGCCAATACGGCTTATGCTGAACTGCGTGGGCGGACCTGACACGACCGCTATGACACGCTTCCTGGGGGAGAACGCCCACCTCGTTTCATACGGAGCGATGTCTAAGAAACCGCTCTCCTTGCCCACTTCTCTGTTCATCTTCAAGAACCTTGCTACACACGGCTACTGGCAGCACCGGTGGTACCAGCAACATTCGCGACAGGAACGCGAGAACCTCATGGAGACGCTTACGAAGTTGAAGGTCAGCGACTTCATCTGCATCAGCACAGCCTGAAAGGACGTGGACTAACGTGGCTGGCTTGAAACGTGACAGCTGAAAGAGCCAGAACACGAGATTGTGGACCTATCCAGCGAAGCGAGCGACGACGCTGCAACCAAGAAGCTCCAGGAGACCCTCGTTAGAATGGAGGCGGGTTTCAGCAAGAAGATATTACTCCGGCTTTGATAGGTGTAGGAAACAAATCCGCAACACGCTTCGTCACACATCCTTCTGTAACACATAGATTACTTGAGCATAAAGTCTTACGCCTTGGAAATCGCAAACCCGGACTGCACTGATCCACCGTTGAGAGGTAGCCCAATATATATAGTCATATCAACACGCAGACATTAGTGCATTAGTGCATCTTCCTCTCCTCGAAGAATCGCTATTTATTGTGCAGTCAGCGCACTAGTCATCCGCCGGGTTCAAGACCAAATGCTCACCTTAAGGTGCCTCATTTGCCACGCACACGTTGCAATCAACACGCCAATCTGTGCCACCGTGTACCACACCGCCTTCGAGTTCGTCGACTCGCTCAGGTCGCGGAACGCTTCCTCGCGCTCGCGTTGATATTGCTGCTCCCGGCGGATGTCTTCGAGCTTCATGTTCAGGTCCCGGAGTTTCTGCGAGAGCTCGGACACGTGCGACCGGTCGTGCTCGGCATCCGCCTTGGTCTTGCCTATGACGATGTCGAGGTGCAGGCGGATGTGGGTGGTTGAGAACCATGACGTGCCGTAGTTGCTGGACAAGCAGATGGCGTGGTCCCCGGAGTCGTGCGACGTGAAGGTGAACTTGCCATCGGATGGCCCTCGGGTCTTGACAACATTATGTCCCGTGTCAAGCTCCTATAGCCAGCGCATGACAGGTAGGAAGTGAGTTAGGGCAAATGGGGAAACAGGGAGAAGGGATGGTCATGAGACTCACGTCGACTTCTACTAGGATACCGAGATTGGGGTTCTCGATATACTTCTGGTCGTTTTCCGACCACTCAAGGGCCGTGTAGTGTCCTGCGAGGTGAGGGGAAGGCGTAAGCACCAAGGGTAACGTGTCCGAGTGCCACATAGCACACACCCTCCACGACAGTCTCTGATGGAAGCTCCTCAATAAAGCATCGTCTCTCGTCAGTGTCCAGATAGAAGTGTAATGCGTTGGCTGCAGCGGCGAAGACGAGGAGGAGACATAACGAAAGGAGAGGGGGCCTCCGCAGGAAAGCCATGGTGGAACGTGTCGTGGTCGTCGGTGGTCGTGACGAGGAAGAGGGATGTATCGTGAGAACAAGTTTCACCGCCAGATCTCTAGCCAGATCAATAATTTTGGCTGCCCTCCGTTACATAGCTCTCACTCACCTCGTGGGTCTCGCCGCGCTCTTCTATCCCCGGTCGCCTTGAGCTTGATCCACCGTCCATCATGCCCTCGAGTCGGTTTGAGCCGTCCTCTATCAAGAACAAAGTCAAGCGCGAGGAGATTGCCCGCAAACAAAAGAAGGAGAAGCGGCAAGGCAAGCTGCAGAAGAGGCTTGCTCAGGCCAAGGCGGAGGCAGACGATCCTCTCTTGAAGAAAGTACGTCGCGTGAGACTACAGACAAGAGATAAGTTTTGAATACGCTTCGGGTCCACAGAAGCGTATTGCGCAGAATGTACCGCGCACGCTCGACAACACTCGCGAATACGACCCGTCCATGCTCACGGCCAATCCCAACGCCGAAGGTGAAGCCGGTCCCTCCACCCTCCTTCGGGACGGAGATGGGGCATCGCAACCAGTCGTCCAACCTCAAAACGAGTCCGCTGCAGACATAGCCGCCGACCCGTTCGCCGAATACTTCTCCGGTGTACTTGATCCCAGCATCCCGCCGAAAGTCCTCATCACGACTTCACCAAAGGCGACGCGCCTGACATATGACTTCTGCGACGAACTTGTCGGCGTGTTTCCGGGAGCGGAATTCATTAGGAGGAAGAAGGGCAAGGGGTTCGAAATGGGAAGGATTGCTGGCTGGGCTGCGAACCGAGGATATTCCCATCTTGTGGTCGTGAATGAGGACATGAAACAGCCCAGTAAGTCCCAGAAACGGTAATGGGATCCTGAATGAAAGCATTGACGCAGAAGGTCAGATGCGTTAACCGTGGTCCACCTCCCCGAAGGGCCCACGGCGTACTTCAAGCTTACTTCCATCCAACTCTCTCAACAAATTTCGGTAAGGCAGCATGCAACCGCGGCGGACGACGGACTGTATGCTAACATTGCATCCCGGAACATTTAGGGCCACGCACGTTCAACAGCCCATTTCCCCGAACTTGTTCTGAATGGGTTCGTCACGCGGCTCGGCCACACCGTGGGCCGCCTGTTCCAAACGTTCTTCCCGCCGATGCCGGAGTTCCAGGGTCGACAAGTGGTTACGCTGCACAACCAGCGCGATTTCCTCTTCTTCAGGAGACACCGGTATGTATCCGCTTCATTGTGTTGTGCCTGGTCCCTCGACAATTCATTCGCCACAAATGTCCGTCGCCAGATACGCATTTCGTTCACCGGAGAAGGTTGCACTGCACGAGATCGGACCCCGATTCACTCTTAAGCTACGGTCGTTGAAGAAGGGGCTCCCTGCCGTCAAGAACCTGGGCGCACCCAGTAAACCCTTGGAGTTCGACGCCGGCGAGGACGACGATGTCACGCCGACAGATGTCCCTGTCCCAGAGCAAGGGATGGCTGCGGACGAGCAGCCTGAGCCTGAAAGGAAGGAGGTCGTCCCACCAACGGAGGACGAGTATGTCTGGATTTGGAAGGTGAGCAATCTTGTACGCTCGTTGTGTCTTAAACGCTAACATAAGCCACAGCCTGAGTTGGAGACGACTAGGCGGACTTTCTTCCTGTAGGCGCGTCCTGTATGAGCCATCATGTATCATGGCCTTTCATCTCGTGCAGGATGGCATTTTTATCCGAACCCTTGCCATCCAAAACGATACTATTTTGTCGCGAACGAAGGTTGTGTCCCTTGACGCCCTGGGAGTGACTTTCACGAACGTAGCCCCCCACATTAAAGGTTTACCCTTGCCGTGATCTTCCTAGTCCAGGCTCTGCATGTGGTGGTGTCGCCCTGCTGCAATCCAAGCGTGAGATACTCTATTCATGTTCGCGAATATTGATCCACTTGCGGACTCAAGGGCAAGACGCTCAGAATCGACCAGGCCCTTGACTGAGGGGGTCATCCTTAGTGGAGGTGAAGGTGAAGTATGTCCTCGTCCCCCACGAACCTGAGGACGATTGTCAGTCCTCGCGATTCGATGTTCAGTGGCGCTTACCTGGGGGATTCCGAGCGCAGCAGGGGGAAGCGTTCGTCCAATTCCTGGATATCTCTTCGTTCTGCGGAGACTATAGCTTCTCCTTCGCCTTGAGCTTGGATAGGTGTGGGGTAGAAATGTGATCGGAGCACGTCTGCCACCATCTATAGCACCAAGCTCCCGAGCGGGCCCTCATGCGCATCTTCCGCGGAGACTGCTGAATGGACGCGTCTACGAACATATCTGGTAAACGCGGGCGAGAAGAGATAGTGGCAGATGAGACTACGGTGACAGAGGAGGAGGAAGGGAAGGCTGTTGGGAAGGCGATCAAGGCGACTACCTAGGGGTAGAGGATATCTTCGAAAAGGTGGCCTTGCTTCGAGTACCAGAACGAGTTCAGTATCTCAGCGAAGTTTTATGGCGATCATTGCAATCTTCATTCAGACGCGAACAAAAGGAAGCCTTGCTGCTACAAAGCACCAACCGTGTGCGAGATGAGAAAGGGGATGGATATTTGGGAGTCACCGAACTGAGAGATCGGAAAGTACGAAACATATGAGACACCGAGAACGTTTTCGGGAATCTACTCCTTAGCCCCCACCTCCTTCGCCTGAATGAGGAAGCACGTCAGCCATTGCTTAACTGTTGGATACACGCGGAACGCTCACCTAAGATGCGTAGGTCGAGCCGATGGGGCCAAACTTGATGTTGGAGAAGATGACCGTCGCACCGGGGCTCTGGGACTCGACGGTAGCAGGGACACCGGAGGTCGTGGCGCAGGGACCACGGGACACACCGGGGCTCGTCGCGTCGGCGTCGGTGGGGTAGTCGGAGTCGAGCCAAAGCATGTTCGCCTCGTGGTCGTCCCAGATGGACATGACGAGGACCATGCCCTGGTCGAATGCCTCGCCCATAGTCGGGAGGCCACCGAGCTTCTCGAACGAGTTGGTGTCACCGAACGCAGTCTTCTGGGCGTTGCAAAAATCGTCGGTGATGGAGTCGTACGCGTCCATGCCCGAGATGGCGGTCTTTGAGTTCGCGATGACCTGGCCGTTCTGGACGTAGAGGCGGCGGATCTCGGAAAGCGTGCCGGAGGTCGTGTTGTCCGAGGTCATGAACTGGGTGACGACGGTGAACTTGGAAGATGTGTCGACCGTCAGGCCGGGCCCGAGGAAGGTCTGGTCGCCCATGCGCCACGAGTTGAAGTCGCAGCCGTCCTTGTCGCAGATACCGTCATAACGCTCGTCACCGTCACCGCAGTCGGTGCCCTCGCAGCGAGTCTGGCCCTGGACGTTGCAGACGTGGGGGGTCACGGCCGCGCCGTTGGAGTTGGCCTCCCAGACGTCCATCTCGTTACAGCACGTTCCATATTGACCGGTGCCCGCGTTCGGGTCATTAGCGGAGCCAGTCCAGTTGAGGATGTTGGCCTAGGTCAGATGAAAGGAGTTAGGTTACCGTCAATCATGCAGACGTAGGGCTGCCAACCCACCTCGCCGTTGATGAACTTGATGTCGTGAGGGCACTGGGTGTCGCAGTAACCAGTTCCGTATTTCGAACCCGCCTTGTTGGTGGGGAAGCGGGACATGCCTCCGTCCTGGTCCATCTCCACGAAGTACAGGGCACCGTTGAGACCGCACGGGAGCTGCGACATGTCGACGTCGAAGGTGAACTCCTGGTTCTTCAGGCTGAACATCTCGTAGTTGGTGTCATCCTCGGAGAGGAGATAGACACGAGAACCGATGTTGGTGGAATACGGCCCGTCGGTCACGAACTTGAGGGTGAGGGCATTGCCGCTGGTCGTGATACCGTAGGTGCCTGCATTCACCCGGATCAGTGAACAAGTCCTTCACGGATTGCAAGTTTGAAATCTACCGGAGTAGTCGGCGCCATCGAGTGCGCAGTTCGACGCACAAGTGTCGGGGTCAGGGCAGATCGTCGCATCCCAGGTGTTACCGGTGTAACAGTTAGTGCTGCCCGACGTCTCATGGAGCCAACGCCAGTTAGAGTCGAGGACGACCGAACGCTGGAGGGTCTGGCAGCTGCCTCCCGTGGAGCATTGGGAAACGCTGAGCTGAGGGTGTGTCTCGGCGGTGAGGGTGCCGACCTGCTGACCGTAAGCGATGGCAAGGAAAGAGAGCGAGAGGAGAGCGACGGAGGGGAACATGGTGGTCGACTTTTTGCTGAGCTACTGTTGTAAAGAGAGCGACTGCTGAGTCGATGAGGTTGGTAGTCGTCCCAGCTTTGCTTTTATATCCCTCATGGACGGGTTATTTCCGGTTGAACGCGGACCAAATCATCGTTCTCTGTAGAGACAGATTTCAGGTGCACGCGTACCTCGAGAGGTTGCGCTTGCGCTACTGCGACTTGGAGGGCAAGGACGTCAGCGGCCGAGGTGGATCCGAGAGCCTACAGTGGGGGCAAGCGACGAGCGCACTCCAAAACAAAGCAGGAGTGGACCAGTGATTGTTTATGAACCGAAGAGAGCCCGTGAAGCGCTGCGCGCATGAGAGATGCATTACTGTAGTTAGGGCGTGGTGGTTGCAGAAGACAAATACGTTAGCCGTAGACGTACAGAGACGTGATCCAAGTGGTGTAAAATTGGTTCGGGTGCAACCGACGAGTACCCGTGGAAGACATTGGCTACCCCGGGACTTGGACCAATGATAGGGAAACAACCGCATGTAAAAAACTTGGGTGTTGAACTTCGGGTTCCAGAATGGAGGTTCCGTATCGTTCTGCGTATCGAAGAGCCTGCAGCAATCGCCAAGGTCAGAACGGTAAAAAATCGGTTCGTAAGCAAACGAAGATGAACATGGTGCCGGCTTGCCGACTTACATCGGCTCCACCGACCCCACCACCACGCTGCTGGGGTGGCCTTCATGAGCAACTCTTCAAATCTACCGTAGCGCCCAAAGGAAATGTTATCGGAGACACCGAAGATACGATAGAAAACAACACATTGTTCATTCAAATTTCCAGAACAACAACAGCGTAGCTATACTTCGCACCCCAACGTGCATAGGTGTGGCACTGAGTGAAGGCACAGGGGGTGATTGACTCTTAGACGGCAGTCTATTATTGCCTAAGGCCGTCTGCTCCGGATCCAAATTGGATTCGCCTCTGGGGGCTATAAAAGATCGCTAAGATCCCCATTCTGGATACCCATTCAGTTTATTCTGGGATCTACAATCACCGAGCGAGGGTTTCTCACAGTTGGCCCAACCGGACACTCATATGGTTCTGAGGAAGAACTTTGGGAATACTTTGCAAACGCCACTCACCGGTCCCGTTGCATGTCATGCGAGCATGCGTCCTGCATCGCTATCGTCGACGAGTATTGCAACGGAGTAAGTGGCTTGATGTGCAATACCCGCGTCGAGCATTGCTCCACCAGCGTCCGTACCTGACCCGAAAAATCAGCGATAGGCCACTTTCCCATGAGAAAAGGTAGGAAGCGCTTGGCAAGAGGACTGTTTTCGCAGAGCGGGAGATGAAGACAGCTTCCGACACAAAGACGCCTGCTGCTCTGTTTTACCCTCCAAGAGTCAGGATGAGAGACTGAGACCTGATATGCTGATAAAGAGTGCTTCGCACCTTGTAGTATTGTGTCGAGTACGTATAGCTCGTGAACTAGTTGGGGCTTTGAGTTTGGCATTCTCCTGTTGCGATAGCGACGGAATACTTATGGGGTCCAAAATACTGCATAGGACAGAACTCCCACATTCTGACAATAGTCCGTTGGTCATAGCCATTTGACAGCCTCGTAGACTGGAGAAATGTATTCGCAATCTGGTTTAGGCAGGCATTCGGATACATATCAGTCTCTAGCAAATGGTCTCCGAACGAATCACTACTAACCTTCCTATGGATCTGGCCTGCGGTGCCAAAGTCGTTGGAGCTGCACAGGTACTGCCACAATTCGTTCTTACTGCTCGCCAGACATGAGTTCAGCTCTTTTTACTCGATGACTGGATACAGGGATAGTGACCATCGCCAATGTACATGTGGGCGAGACGGACGATTTGATTCTGCGTTACAAGGTAACCCTTAACAAGCTTAACATGTTCACAGGCTGCCAGTGCGCACGGCGAGCCAGACAGACGCGCATGCGTACAGTGACTGAGTAGACGCCCGCCGTGACGGTATCGCCCAATGAGCGTCTAATCAGCCTCGGAGTCTGTTCCTCTCTTTCACCTCCTCCTTCGCTTCGCTCGACTGTTTCCATCTACGACACACCAAATAGCACGGGCTGGCGAGAGCGGGATCGCGATGAACGTTTGGGTTCGTTTTCTGCGCAGTCATGTTCTATGACCCATCCTCCTCACCTCATTGCATGGCTAGACCGAACATCGCAACCCAGAGGGTCGCACCTACTGGTTCAACACCAACACGAGGGAGAGTGTATGGGAGAAGCCTGATGGTGCGTGGACATATGTGTGGTGTCAGTTCCACTACTAATCATCTGGTGTAGAGCTGAAAACTCCCTTCGAGGTGTGTATGGATCGATTAATCTGGAGCGTCTTACGGAGTGTGTCTTGCATTTGCAGAAAGCCCTCAATCAGACAAGGTGGAAGGAGTACTTCTCGGGAGGTCGGAAGTATTACTACAATGTATGTTTTGTGCACATCTGGAAGGGGACAACATCTAACTGTACCCACAGACTGAGACGAAGGAATCGAAATGGGACATGCCAGATGAGTTGCTCTTGCTTCTAGAGAAGGTCGAAAAAGAGGGAAAGGCAGCTCCGCCGCCAGCCTCAGCACTTGTGTACGCATACATTCACAACCCCTTGCTCCTAGCAGCTCACTGACGCGCCACAGTCCCACTGCCGCCCCAGGAGGCTTTACCGCAGTAGGCGGGGCCCCTCCAACACAAGGTGCTCCCAACGCTCTCGCTGGGACTGACCCATCCTCATTCCCGCCCGGTTCCCAGCCCCCGATGCAACTCAACGGCCAGAATGGAGCCGTCGGCCACCATACGGGCGCCCTCCCCTTCGCCCCGTCGAGCGTGCTCCCTCCGCGCCCCAACCTGCCTGACGACCCGGTCATTCCGCACAACGGATTCACCACCGTTGAGGAAGGCGAGAAGGCCTTTGTGCACTTATTGAGGAAAGCGGGAGTAGACGCGAACTGGACATGGGACCAAACCATGAGGGCTATCATCACCGATCCCCTCTACAAGGCGTTAAACACGTTGGCGGAGAAAAAGGCGGCATGGCAGAAGGTGCGTCTTCTGCCGTATAGACGTTGAGTTTTGTGCGCTGAAAAGTTTGCGCCCTGTTTAGTATGTGGATGGACTTAAGGCAAAAGAGCAGGAAGAACGAGATGCTCGCCTGTCCAAACTCCGTCCCTCCCTGCGCAATATGCTGAAAGGAAATCCCCACGTGTTCCACTACACGACCTTTGCGACTGCTGACAAGGTGTTCGCTCAGCACCCTATCTGGCAGCAGGCCAAGATTGAGGCCGAGCGGAAACTCGTCTTCGAGGAGTACGTAGCCGAGCTCAAGCAGCGTGAAGTGGTGCGTGGTTGGTTTGATCCAATGTCGTACGACGAAACCTCATCGGCTTTCCTTGCCTTTACAGCAAGAAAGCCGTGCTGCTCGCGCACGCAGCATCTCCAAGATTGTGGCGTTGTTCAAGCGTCTCGACGTGGACGTCCTCACAAAATGGCGGCAAGCGCACCATATGGTGGTCAACTCCGACGACTGGAAGGGTGATGATGAGTTGCAGAAGCTTCCGACCCTGGATATTCTGCTGGCCTTTGAAGACTACAGCCGTGTGCGCGAGCGTGAGTTCGAGGAGCAAATGCGACGTCGTCAGGTTGAGAAAACCCGCAGAGAGCGTAAGGCCAGAGAGGCTTTCAGGGTGAGCCAAGTCGTCACTCTGCGGAAGGGAAAGAGTGACTCACGTTGTGCGATGTAGGAATTGCTCAATGAGCTTGTGAACTCCGGCGAGATCAAAGCCCGCACTAAGTGGAAGGAGGTCTATCCCCGCTTCACGAGCGATAACCGCTACCTCGATATGCTTGGCAACCCAGGCTCGAACCCGATTGAGCTCTTTTGGGACGCAGTCGACGCGCTCGACCAGAAGCTCGACACCAAGATAGCTATTGCTGAGGGTGCTATCAAGCGGCATAACAAAGCTTTGGAGGATAAGATGAAGGAAGATAGCGATGAAGCTCCTGCTGAGGCCGCGGAGCTGAAGCCATTCGAGGTCGGCCCGGAGACAACCGAAGAACAGTTCCTTACCATTGTCAAGGCAGACTCGGACGAGAGCATCAAAACGCTCGCCGACGAGGACCTGAGTGAGATTTACCATTCTGTGCGTTTTGCATCGTCTTCATCAACAAAATGTTTGGCTCACAAGGATGACTGTCATTAGCTACATGATGTTGCTGTCAAGAAGCAGGCAGACGAGAAACGTCGGGCAGAGCGGAAACAGCGTCACCTTCAAGATGACCTTCGCTATGCCCTCAAAAAGGTGCCGGAGCTGCACGATGCTGCCTTACCCTACGAGGAGGTGAGTCAATTGTGCATTTGCGGGGCATCGTCTCCCAACCGACACCTTCGCAGGCCCTCCAGTACATGCAAGAGCTCCCTGAGTACAAGGCGATCGAGGACGAGGAGGGGCGGAAGGCCGCTTTCGCGAAGTTCGTCAAGAGGCAGAAGGCAGGTTGACGCGCGAAGTGTTGCTTGTAAGTTATCCGAGCTCATCTCCGATTCGCACATTCACAGGAGCGCTTGCGAGAGCGCGAACGTGAAGCTTCCGAAGATGGTGGGTCCACTACGAGCCGTAGAAGGAGAGAGCCTGTGAGAGAGCGTGAGCGGGATCGGGAGGTCTATCGTGAGCGTGAGGGCGACCGGGACAAGGACCACCGCGACCGTGACCGCGAGAGAGAGTCGGAACGCGAACGGTACCACGAGCGGGACGGCAGGACTGATCGGGACCGCGACCGGAAACCGCATGATCACGAGACCAGCACCCATACCCGCCATTCCGACAGGGAGCACGCCCGAGAACGCGACTATTCCAGGGACAAGTTCTACAAGGACAGGGAGCGCGAACGCGACCGTGACAGGGATCGGGACCGTGACCGGGACTACTACAGCAGGTCCTCTAGACACCGCGAGCACGACAGAGACGACCGCCGGCGCACCGAGCATGGCAGAAGCACGCGTGATTGGGACGACGGCTTCAGTGGGCACGACAGCGTGCCGCCGTACAGGGAGCGGGAGCGAGGCGACTCAGCTTACCGTGAGCAGGATCCACGCGAGAAACGCGACCGCGGCGCGTACGAGGACCGGTCGCATGATGAGCGGGAACAGAAGGTGTGCATCTCGTCTGCTTTACGTGCTCAGACCGTCGTCTTACATATTTCCGCTGGTTGCAGAGGGCACGATACAGCGTGCCTCCGGAGGCCCCGCCGGCGAAAGCTGAGCCTGTCGAGCCGCCCCCGCGTGCCGAAACTCCTGAGGAGGGCGAGATATGATGTCTGGATGGTGTTTGGAGGTGTACTTGATGTGGTCATTAGAATAGTATGCCGTGTATGCTATGCTAAGAGATCCATGACCGCGAGCAATGCTATGATGACGGGGTTTCTACAATGCCAATGGGACCGATGCGCAAACGGGTGTACGTCTGCTTGTGATAAACCGTACGCTCGTAGCCCTTTCTCCTCTTCTTCTTGAAGATGACCTCCATCCTGCCCTTGGTGTGCTCCACGACCGTCGCTTCGACCGAGACCTGCTCTGGGGGTATGGTAGGGGTGCCACGAAGCGTGTACTCGCGCGAGCCGATCTCGTGTATGTCGGACAGTTTGAGCACGTCGCCGACTTTGACGTCTTTGAGACGCGGCACGGTGAGAAGGTCGCGAGGCGTGAGGAGGTATTTCCTGCCGGCCAGGCTGGCGATAATGTACTGTGACGGTTGGGCGCGGATGAGGGAGAGGGCATTTGCCGCAGAGGCGGGCGGGGGGACCGTCTGCGTGTGCAGAGCGCGGGTTGCGGCCGCGCGCAAGGTTGCTGTGGGGCGAGTGGAGACATAAGCATTGGACCGTAGACAGCAAGGCGATGAGGAGAGAGGACTGATACTCACGTCGCAGGAGAGAAGCCATTGCCGACGAGAGTGAGCTGACGGCGCAGACCGCGAGGTAAGGATGGGTTCGGAAAAGCCGGAACCGGGAAGTTTAGGCGGCGCCCGAAAAAGAGTTATGTAAGGCAAAGATTGGTGGGCCGGGATGTCCCTACGGCTCAACGACATCCCACCCATTCCCTCTCACTTTCCTTCCTTCCTTCTCCTCACACCATGCACAGAGTCGCCCTCAGGAACTCCGTCCGCGCCGCTGCGCTGGCCGCCTCCAAAGTGCGCTACGCCATTTCCCCTCCATTTTCCTGCTTTTTTCGTGTGCTCAACGGTCCCGTACAATCTAGAGCGCTGCCCGCAGCTCGCCTGTTGTAACTCGCTCATATGCGACAGCAAAGGCCGGTATGTACTCAATCCTCCGTTCTTGCGCTGTCCACGTCTGACGACTTGGTTTTCGTCCCCTTCCACCTACGCGCTGCCACTTTTCGTCGGGGCACTCATGACACGTCACGCGCAGCTGCGTCTGAGGTCTCTTCGATTCTCGAGTCCCGCATAGCTGGCACTTCCGTGGGCGCAAATGTTGAGGAAACCGGACGCGTCCTGAGTGAGTGCAACGCGTTAGGGGTCATGGTCTGTGATAGAGCTAAGTGACTTGACCTCCGTAAGGCGTCGGCGACGGTATTGCACGTGTTTGGGGTCTCAAGAACGTGCAAGGTGCGTCCCGCCTCGATCTCGGATTGTTGCCAGCGCACTGACAATGTGCGCCTTTACAGCCGAAGAGATGGTGGAGTTCTCCTCTGGCATCCGTGGCATGTGCTTGAACTTGGAGGCCGACAACGTCGGTGTCTCCATCTTCGGTAATGACCGCGCCATCAAGGAGGGCGACACTGTCAAGCGTACTGGCCAGATTGTCGATGTCCCCGTCGGCCCCGAGCTCCTTGGCCGCGTCGTTGACGCCCTCGGGAACCCCATCGACGGCAAAGGCCCCATCAAGACCTCCGAGCGCCGCCGTGCCCAGCTCAAGGCCCCCGGTATCCTCCCCCGTCGCTCGGTCAACCAGCCCATGATGACCGGCATTAAGCCCATCGACGCCATGGTCCCCATTGGTCGTGGCCAGCGTGAGCTTATCATTGGTGACCGTCAGACTGGTAAGACCGCCGTCGCCATCGACACTATCCTCAACCAGAAGCGCTGGAACGAGGGTAACGAGGAGGAGAAGAAGCTTTATTGTGTCTACGTCGCTGTTGGCCAGAAGCGTTCCACCGTCGCCCAGCTCGTCAAGACGCTGGAGGAGAATGACGCGATGAAGTACTCTATCATCGTTGCTGCCACCGCTTCCGAGGCTGCTCCTCTCCAGTACCTCGCGCCCTTCTCTGGTTGTGCCATGGGTGAATGGTTCCGCGACAACGGCAAGCACGGTAAGCAGTGATCGCGGGGTACTCACAACTGGGAGGCTCATAGCTATGCTTTTTAGCTCTCATTATCTACGACGACTTGTCGAAGCAGGCTGTCGCTTACCGTCAGATGTCCCTGCTCCTCCGTCGTCCCCCCGGTCGTGAGGCTTACCCCGGTGATGTTTTCTACCTCCACTCTCGTCTCCTCGAGCGTGCTGCGAAGATGAACGACAAGTTCGGCGGCGGATCCCTCACTGCTCTCCCCATCATTGAGACCCAGGGTGGCGATGTGTCCGCCTACATCCCGACCAACGTCATTTCCATCACCGATGGTCAGATTTTCTTGGAGGCTGAGCTCTTCTTCCGTGGTGTCCGTCCCGCCATCAACGTCGGTCTTTCCGTCTCCCGTGTCGGTTCGGCTGCCCAGACGTGTGTGCAACCGCTCTTCTAGATTATTTTCAGTGTGCTAACTAAAGTTGCTTATAGTAAGATCATGAAGAAGTTCGCTGGTTCGCTGAAGCTGTACCTCGCTCAGTACCGTGAAGTCGCGGCCTTTGCCCAGTTCGGTTCCGACCTCGACGCGTCCACTCGCTTCCTCCTATCGCGTGGTGCCCGTCTGACTGAGCTCCTCAGTACGCGTATATGTTTGTTCGCAGCCGAGAACAGGTGCTAATTTCCCTATAGAGCAGGGTCAGTACCAGCCCCTGGCGATGGAGATCCAGGTCCCCATCATCTACGCCGGTGTCAACGGTCTGGTATGTGTCATCCCCCATCTCGTAACGTAATTACGCACTAACGCCGCGCCGCTCGTAGCTTGACCCTATCCCCGTCGACCAGATCACCCGCTGGGAAGGCGAGTTCCGCGCGCACCTCACCGCCACCCATGGCTCCCTCCTCCAGGAGATCTCCAAAGGCCAGATCACCCCCGAGATCGAGTCGCAGATCAAGAAGGCCGTCGAGGACCACGTTTCCTCGTTTACTTCGTAAGCTAGACGATAAACCGGCGATAAAATGTTATTAGCATAGTTCCGCATATCTTACCCCGCCTAGGCGATGTCTCCCATGCGCCATAGAGAGACAGCATACTATGCATAGTCGCCTAATCGTAAAACGGTTGTGTGTGCCATGCAAATCGAATGTGTGAGCAAAGCGTTAATTCAGGGCACCATATATTCAGTGGCTCAGTCTGCGATGTGACTTCGCGGTTTGTCCTGTGTCGACTGGACTTCTACAGCAAGTTTTACGCGGATGCAACTCGGTGTTCATGTTATTTGCTTTAGTTCTCATCTATCGGCGAAGGATGTATGGCTGACGTTCTCGGATATAAGCTATGATGATAGACGAGTGTGGAGAGGAACGTATTGTTCCGTCCAAAACCTCTAGTATAATGGTGCACTCGTACAAATGGGAAAATCTGCTATGACACACGGCGGTTGCACTGTCCATTACAGTTCCTCAGTCAATCGGCTCGGAAGTCCCCAAATCGAGCGTCGTCACTGTTCCTCTTCTGACGATGGGTCGTCGAAGTCATATTCGTCGCCGTCGGCGTAGTCGTCCTCCTCCGCGTCGTCCATCGACTCTTTCAGCTGTAGACGTGGCCAAGGGCCAGTTATTAGGCACGAACCGGAGAGAACGAAGGGTGTCACACCATCTCGAGGAGCTCGTGGCACTCGTTGAGGTGGGCCATGACGATACCCTGACCTTCAGGGATGGTCCCATCAATGCCGACAAACTTGCCCTCCTTACGCATCGAGTCTATCTGGTGCAGCGCAAGCTGATACTGTGACCGCACGGTGATTAGGTTCGGCGCGAGTTTGCCGGGTGAAGTGGGCACGTACTGGGTAGAGGTCGCGAGGGCTGAAGGGGCCACCATACTTCAGGACCTCGTTGAGACACTTCTTCACTGTCGACAGCTTATTTGCCTAAAAATCACAAACATCAGCAGAAGCCTAGAAGATGGGAGAAAAAACTACTGACTATTGGCATCAGCTCCTCGGACACAGGCTCGCTTGATGAAAGTAGTCGGTAGATGAGGCCATAACATCGACGAAGCAGGTATAGCAGAACCTGATCTTCGGGTAAGAATCAACTAGGAGGGCGTGTGCAGTAATTACTCACGTATTGTCCCTCTGGCCGGTTGCCGTCGGCGTCGACAAACTTGCCTTCCACACGCATCTTGTCAATCTCCTGGAGACTGAGACTGTAGTTCCAGAGATCCGTCTCGCGAAGACTCCATCTGTGCGTCAGGACCTAATGACAGCAAATGCCGACGGTGCATCAGCACAAAGGTTCACGGGTGCCGCGAATCTTAAGAAGTCGTTGGGAACGGATACGCACGAGTTGCTCAAGCTCTTTCCGGATCTCGCTTAACCTGTCGTAGATGGGTCTGAGGGATGAAGCAACGTTCTTCGACTCGTCCTGCGCTCGGATCTCTTGCACAATATCGAAACATTCCTCGAGGAGGGAAGAGCAAACCGCCTGTGATGCAGGCACCATGCCTCCTGGTCCCAGGAACTTGCCGTCCACCCGTTTCCTAAGTGGGGGTTAAATATGTCCCCAATAGTGGTAGTGGGAAGATAATGACGTCAGGATTCGCGTGACGGGACTGAAAGGCAATGAGATAACTCAACGAGTCGATCTTCCGTAACTCCTCCTGGATGGGCTTCAGCTCCGCCTTGACGCGGAGGCCATCCTTGTCCTTGTTGTTGTGTGCCTCTAGCGGCAGGGCTTTGGGTGTCGGCGTGCTCTCGCGAGTCGGCGTCTTCGAGTTTGGTTCGCTTACGGAACCGTCGAGCTCCGTGCAGACGGCCTTGCCCTTGCTGTTGAATGCCAGCTCAGCCTTCGCCTGCGCCAAGGCGACTTCCCGCGCCGTCTCTTTGGCTGCGAGCGCGACGAGCTGCCGCCGAATGTTGACCAGTCGCTCGTGAATAGGAATAAGCTCTGGAGAAAGCACCGCAAGCGAGTCCTGAAGCTTGCGCAAAAGGTTATCTGCGTAAGGATTGTCAGCATCTAAGACAAGTAAGATCCAGTCAAAGGGGGGAGGACCTGGAAATGTGGGGAGCAACCTTCAGGATATGTTACAGCCAGAGCATGGTGAGATGAACTAAATGATTGGAGTTCCAGAAGCACCTGTGAGATTAGAACTCCAAGGGATAATATGACGGACAAGTAGCAATGGTCAAGAAAGACGCTCGACATATGGTAGGCAGAGCACGGACCGCATGAAACTGGAAAAATGTTTGGATACGACCACTCACCGCATTCGTTGAGCTGGCGCTCCAGGAGCTTGGTCATTGCTGGAGGGTGCTTCCCACTGTCCACGTCGGCTTGCACGATGTTCCTATTGGACGAGTTAATTTTGTTACTGAGCATCAGAACGGACACGTAACCACCATCCGCGATTCGCCTGGCCTGCGCAGATTGTTTGTCGACGCAGAACAGAAGACTCGGCGGAAAGAGGGATAGCTGGTTCGGGCATTCCCGAAAGGAATTACAAGAACTCACCGCAGTTCGGCCAACCGTCGATGGAAGGGGGCAAGGTCGGACTCGTTATAAACCCCCGATTCGTCCATGTGGTC
>BACB01005404.1:0-37593 GCA_000338015.2 Ganoderma multipileum BCRC 37180 | reverse complement strand
AAGGATACCCTGACATGAAACAGTGAGCATTGCGAGTCGGTGATACCGAGGCGCATTTGGGGCCGGAGCGCAGCATGGCGACAGAATCCTGGGAAAGGTGATGAAAAACGAGAGCTGCATAGCGCGGGGACAGGAGAAATTTTGAGGTATGTTCACACATCCGCAGGGCCTCTTTATACCCGATCATGTCCCTCCCAACCCGCTCGCGCAGCGTCCCGACCGCCACCGTCCAAACTAAGCACAGACATCGGTTCCTCGTCCCTCCTTCCGAATCGCAAAGCCACAGAAGGCACGGGGAGGCGCTTGCACCCTTTAAGCGAGACGACTAAACATGGATAGCAGCCTCTTCGTGGTCCGCGGATCGTCATAGTATGGCAATCGACTGAGTTCCGGAATGCGCCCGCGTGTGCGCCAGAACCCACCCAAAGGCCCCGGATGATTTGATTGGCAGGAACAAGCTTGTGCGAATACGGCCTGGGTGAGCCCACGGTGCTCGCCATCAGCGCGGCCTTATCTCGCTCGGTCGCGTACGTCGGTACTCGGGACGACAGAAGAAGTGCAGCGGTCAGGGTGCAGTCCTGTCGCGGGAACGCCACTATGGTGGACCCATCCAAACGACTTCGCCCGATATTCGACCCTCACACCAAACTGGAGCATAACAGTCCACAACGTGTGAGAAATTCATGGGCAGAATTATCTCCTGTCTCCACAAGTTGGGATGCCGAAGCCGTCCTATGAATCGAATGACAGTTTCGAGATAATACCGGCGAATATCGAAGTCCCAGTTTATGCCCCCACGATGAAGACTCTATCCACGGCATACGCGACATGAGAACAACGCAGTCCTTGCAGGCATGTACATGCCGTGACAAAGGCTGAATTGATCTCTTCGAATGGAAAGTGGCGTCTCCTGCCGGTGCGGCAGAAGTGCCGCTGCATAGTGATTTTCACGACTAAATTACGTCTCGCGACAAGCTCATAACCTTCGTCGCCTGCGCAAATGACCTCGAGGTTCATGGGAAGTTGGCTTTTCTTAGACGAATCCTAACGTCCGCCATGAATAACGAAAGGCTTTGAATGTCCATCGGAGAGTTGGGCCGTTTGCCCTCTCAGCAATTGGTAGCATAATTCGCGCATTCCCGGAGACCCGACAAAGGATAGCGTTAAGGACTCACCCGCATACTCGCAATCTGGCTGTACGTGGCTGGGCATTCCCGCGTCTTCCCGATGGTGAGGAAGAAAAGCGAGAGGAGGTTGAAGACGTCCGCGAGGGTCGTGTCCAGCCGGTTGTTGTAGGTGGTGTGATCGTCGCGGACTTCGTTCAGCAGCGTTACTGGCGGAGACGAATCCGTGACAGCAGCGACGCGCGATACATGAGGCAGGCGGCCAGACAGTGTTTCCGTTCGTGCAAAGAGCGGTCCGCCCAAGCGGGTGGGGTGCGCGTGAGATTGGCATGGCAGATTTTGAATTTGTGAGTACAATCGCGGGAAGGGTAAAGAACGAGGGGACCGACCTTGCTTCACGATCATCTGGTATAGCTGGTTGACATCAGAGGGCTTGATGAACTCGCCTCTGTTCTTCTTGAGCGCGGTAAGGCGGTTCCGGATGCTAGAAAGCAGGCAGCGGTCGCGATGCAGCAGAGGAGGGGCATCAGAACGGGGAGGGTGGAGGGAAAGGGAAGTCTGGAAAGGACATACTTGATGACGGCCTCCAGGATAGGCAGCTCTGACCGATGCCGAAACATGAGGAGATCAGCTTCGCCCAGTGGCTAGCGGGAACGGACTCGTGCCCACCTTCCTGAGCCACAGGCGGGGACATGGCTGCGAAGTGGTCGGGACCGCCAAAGGGTGGCCTTTAGCTTGTCTGGGGTTGTTTCCGTCGAGATCGACGCCGTGCACGGCGAGGGCGATAGCGACTCCTCTCGAGAGCAGGTCAAGCTCCCGCTCCCTCGGTCTCCGACTGCCCAGACCGCACGTGACCTAACACCCAAGAAAGGAAACCTGTTTCCACGGCTGATACTTTATCAGTCCTGTTCAAGCCCTTGCCCCGAGTAGCACAGCACACCTTGGCCTCCGCCTCCCATTACACAACCCACTGCTCCTTTCCACCACACCATCGACCATGGATAAGATTCGCGAGGTGCGTGCATGTCCCTTCTGCCATTGTTTGCGACATTTCGCTGACCAGATCGATGTCACAGCGCATGCAAGCTCTCCGCGCGGAGGCCGACAAGGCAGTCGAGCGCGCAGAGGAGGCGGAAGCGAAGAACAAGAAGTACGAGCACCTCCTGCTCGAAAAGGAACAAGAAATTACCTCTCTTCAACACAAGATCTCTGTCCTCGATGGCGATCTCGAGAAGGCGGAGGGGAAGCTGTCGGACCTCAAGTCTGCTCAAGAGGACGGCGAGCAGAGCAAGACCGCGAACGAGGGGCTTCAGCGGAAGATCCAACTGCTCGAAGAGGAGCTCGATGCGGCGGACAAGAACCTCAAGGAGGCCATGGACAAGTACGTGTCGTTGTGCACCTTCGATCCGGCTAGGATTGACCCTAATCCGCGCATCGGTTAGGCTGAGACAGGTCGATGTGAAAGCGGAGCACTTCGAACGGCAAGTTACACGTCTCGAGCAGGAGCGCGACCAGTGGGAGAAGAAGTACGAGGTACGTAACATCATTCGCTCTACGCGTATATTGCTTTACGTCTTCCCCGGGGATATCACCGCGGTCTCGACTTATGCCGATGTCAACCTGCGCTAACGCTATTCCTATTTACAGGAAGCGAACGACAAGTACCGGGAGTCGAAGCGGGAGCTCGACGAGCTCGTCGCCAGTATGGAGGGTCTCTAATACCCCAAGGATTTCAATGTATCATACACTACCCTTCAATGTCCTGGACCACTTCCTCCATCCGCATTCAGCTGGTGAGGCCTGTCTAGGTGCATTACGCTCGCAGTCACGATCCCATACGTCCTACAACTACTTTACACGTTGACTTGTTAGGCATTTTGTTTGCATGTGTATAGTGACCGCCAATAACAGGAATTAGTGAAGCCTGCAGTGCGTTAGGTTCATATTCACATTGCGTTTCCACTCGATAGGGCATGCTAAGACATAATCGGTATAATGACCGTATACAGAGTATATGCATGGATTACTGATTATTGCTTCTTCTCTTCTGCGAAGTTGAGCGAGATCGAATTCACGCAATGTCGCTCGTCGGCTGTTTGACAGGAATCAGTACGTACTCGCATCCCAAGATTGGCGATCCCTGATGTACTCGGGTTTGGGAAACCCTCGCCTTTGAAGACGTGGCCCAGGTGTCCTCCACAAGCAGCGCAAGTGATCTCTGTCCGCGTCATACCAAACGAGCGATCCTCGTGCCGGTTCACCGCGCCTGGGATGGCTGTATGCATTTGTTAGTCGGCCCATTCTCACGATTCAAAGCTTGAAAGCGTACCGTCAAAGAATGCAGGCCAACCACAACCGCTGTTGAACTTGGTCGCGCTCTTGTAGAGAGGGGTGTTGCACCCCGCGCAGGTGTAAACACCCTCTTCGTAGAACTTGTCGTACTGCCCAGTCCCTGCGGCCTCGGTACCCTTCTGTCTCAGTATACGGAACTGCGGCGTCAAAGTGGGGTCAGTTCCATCTCTAGCAATCAACACGGTCCCACCCGTACTTGCTCAGGAGAAAGGATAGCCCTCCATTCAGCGTCGCTCTTCGACTTGCTGGAATGGGTCATGGCTAGAACTCGGGTGCTGTGGAGGTTACGGCGCGTATTGAAGCCTATCGATCGAGCTCCCAAGCTGACCCTGACGCGAGAGTATCCTCTAACGGCTGGACGAACGAGTGAAGAGGGTGTGGCAACAATCGAGGAGATGGTTACAAAGGAAAACATGCAAGTCGCAGGCAGACCTGCTTACTGCTCACTCACGCCAATTGCACCCTCCCTGAACAGTAGTGGCGTCATACCCCACACGTGCTTCCGGCCCGGAGAGGATTCTTACGTGATCGATGCAGATTCAGATTTGATCCTATTTGATCGCTGCGTTGTAGCACCGCCACGAGCACAGCAACCTAAAACCAGCGCGAACCAAGCGCGAACCCAACATGAAGTCCATCAGCTTCATCGTTGGGGTGCTCAACTGGTTTTAGCAATAGACGCTGATGCGGGGTACATTATAATAGTACTCATCATGCTATCACTCCGAAGTGTTCCGGTATACGATCGCGCAGGGCGAAGAAGTATGGTACACGGTCCATCCATCTATTAACTATCTACACGTACAAGTCTACACGCTACGACGCGAACGCTATTCTGTCGCTCAAATGCGTTTGAAACATTCCACTACTAAAATAAGAATAAATAGCTCGAGTTGATGGTAAGCATAGACAACGATAAGAAACTCAACTCGGTCATGACGTTCGTAACATAGTTCAAGAGGTGGAATCCGTCGGATCAGTAATAAGTCTCTGCAAAATCCAAGTATATGCCATGCAGTCCTCCGGATTGAGGCGGAGGAAAGGGGGAAGCGCTATCGCTCCTTCAGCGCAGTCGCCGGGATGAAGATCATCAGGGAAGGAGGGTCCGAGACGACACGCGATCGCGCGCTCTCCCCGTCGGCCTCCTTTTCGGATGAATGGCGCGTTGGCCCAGCACCGTGACTATGCTGGGACGCCAGATCAAACGTCTCGGATGTCGAAGGTGATGTTCCCGTGTACTGACTGGGGGCCGATAAAGGGGTGTGCGCCGGTGCCGGACTGCGCGGCAGTAGGTGAGGGGAGGGATGCGGTCGAAGGTGCTGGTTCCGCGCGCCATCGGCGTCTGCGGGAACCACGGGTTTCTCTAGCTGGGTGGCGGTTGCGTAGCTCGCCAACGAGTAAGTGCCCGTCGCCGCGAACGATTCGTCGAATGAGGGGAAGAGGGTGCTGACGCGCTTGGGCAGCACGGTGTGCATCGGAAGCACGCGTCTCGTCGTCAGGAATAGGACGACGTCGACGAAGCCGGAGAGGAGGAATATGGAGTCGCTGTAGGTAAGATCGTTATACGATAAGTACCAGATAATCAGCGCAACAAATGAGACTACGGACCTAAAGATGGTGGCACCGAAAGGGACTTGATGCCCAGACCATTCGGCGAAGCGACACGCCGCAATGGGAAGTAGCAGGACGGTGTAAGCCACCGGATACCTGTGAAGTGCTGTCAGTGATTACCCCACATCTTTGAACCATAATGATCGCTTACAACAGCATGCCTCTGGCGATGTTGACGACATGGGTATCGATGCTCCCATGAATGTTTCCTTCCACGTCGCGATGACGGAGTCGGACCTTAAGACGCCAACCATGACCCAGTATGTCGCCGCGCAGACGGAAGAATACCAGGCTGTACATAATGAAGCTGAGGAATGCAGAGAGGAACATCTACGCCAGGGGCGGGGCTCGGTCAACGATCGAAACATCTCTCAAGCAGAAACAAACGCATACGATCATGTAGTCCATCCTGTACGAGCGGAGGAGAGTCAGCCATTGCAATCAGAGGAAACAAGATAGCAGTGCGCGTGAATACCCGGAATGATTGATACAGGAAAGGTCGGACTGTCAGAACACCCACTGGATACTCTCCCACAGTTCACGATACTTTATATCTACCCCAGATACACGCAGATAGACCACGAGGGAAACCTGGATTACTTACGTGATGCGTTCAGCACGATACTGATCAGAGATCCAGCACCAATATCCGGAAATTGAATCTATGCCACGAGAGGTCTTAGGATGAAGCAGGATACAACCTCTGAAGGAACTCACAAAATGGGCCGGCATCCGCTCGCTGGATGCCCGTGGGGCCCGAGACGACGATGGCAATGACGAAACCCCAACCGACGACCACCGTTGAAATGAGCCCCAATTTCCCAGGTTTGCGCCTGAGGAACAAAATCCAGAACGTGTTTATCGCAATAATCTGGAGGACGCGGGAAAGTCAGTACTGTCTGAGAAACCCGACTATGGCGTGTGTGTTGCTACCAAAGACCTGAGTAGAGTGTGAGAAGGAGATACAAGGCATAATCGAGCGTTGGACGTACCAGCACGCTGTCCCCACGTCTGATAAATGCTTGAAAACTCCTTGGACCGTGCAATAATACTCGTAGGACACCGCCTTCTCGCCGACCCAACGAATACTCATAATAGAGCCAATTGCTAGGAATGTCAGTTTTGCACCAAGTCTTCGACACAGTTGAAGCCGCAACTTCGATTACATACCTTGGGCGACCTCGCAAAGCAGTAAGGAGATGAAATAGGCGACAACGTGGCTGCGCACGAACAGATTGGCTGCTGTTGAAGTTCGAGTGTTCCAGGCAGACATCTAGTCAACCATATGGTCTCCGAATAAGGCGTGGGGTAAACGCAAGAGGAGATCTCGACACTCACGGCGATTGCTATAAGTAGACCAACGAGCGAGAGGGCGGATATGCAGGAGACGACTGCAAGGACCTGTCGCAAAGACAAAACATATTCGTGTTAGCCCAAGACAAAAGAATGGAGGGGCGGAGTTTTTGCTCACCGCAACACCGCCGGCTTCACCAGTAGTGTAATGTCCGGTTATGACGAAGGGGTTGCCATTGGGAAGATGTCCGAGGCGGTCGTCTGCATTGACGACGTTGCCATACTCCGTACTTGCCATGCACTAAAGGGTTCACAGCTAGGGATGGCGACGACGTGAGCTCTAGCAGGAACAGGAGGGCTCAGTCGGTAGAATCGAAGGCAGAGTAGATATATACGGAAACCGAGATAAAGGGTAGAGAGGCTGCCAGCGGCGAAAAAGTATGAAAACACAAAGGAGGGGCGGGGCGCTGGCAGGCAGGGTCGGAGGAGGAATGAGAGAGAGGGATGGAAGACCGTCGACCTCGAGGTCGCCGCAGACTTGGTCGATAGTATTATTATTACCGGGGTGCGCACAATGTCTCGCATGTGCAGGAACCATCACCTTGCGTCAAGAGTCGCACTGTCCATGTGTAGACTCGTCAGGCTGCCGGAGGCTGGACTACCAAACCGAGCCCCCCCCATCAGCGTGCAGGTGCTCCAAGGCGGTGACGGGGATCCGATGATGATGGACATTGGATGGCCGTGGTGTCATTGGAATATTACACTGCGACACTGCGACACCAGAAGATGTCTCCCGAAGGAAGGCCCAAGATAACCTCTTGAGTGACAGAAAGGATGGGAAACGAGGGCGATCCTCGAAGTACGACAGTCGACAAGACACCGCGGCCGCGAAAGCTGTCTCTAGACTCTTGTCCGTCGGCACGGTTCGTACCGTTACCCGAAATGGAAGGAACAGTGATTCGTCATGGGCGTCAAACGCCGCAGCCTCATAGTCCGACTTGCATGTCTGCGCAAACCAAGTCTCCACTCCGCTAGGCAAAGCCCCCCTATCATCAGGTTAGTTCAAAGAGGCTATTCAGCACTCCAAACTAAGAGACTCTGTCGGCTGTCACTGACCATCATCCCATTTCTTCACCCGCTACGCCATCCACAGCTACTATCCTCAGCTGCCAATCACTGTACGATCCATCCGAGAGGGTTTAAGGTATTCTGTAGAACTTCCTGTACTGGATCCAAAATGGACGCCGTTGAAAAGGCTAATGCTGAGAGGCAAAGGCGATGGTAAGCCTCCGCGACTCCTTTTAGAGCCAACATTCATGGCGCCTCCTAGGACTAAGGATGCGAAGATCGGCGAGGGTACCTATGCCGTGGTATACAGAGGTAATGTCCTTGAGGAGAAAAATCATGTGTCATGACGTTCATAGCCATGTATTACAGGAAAGGAGGCAGCCACCGGCAGAAAGGTGGCTATCAAGAAAATCAAAGTGGGCCAGTTCAAGGATGGCCTCGACATGTCCGCCATTCGTGAGGTCAAGTTCCTTCGCGAACTGAAGCACCAAAACATCATAGAGGTAGGTTTCTCACCTCACCTACATCTGCAACAACTCGCTTATTCCAGCAGCTTCTGGACGTTTTTTCATCCAAGAAAAACCTCAACCTTGTCCTTGAGTTCCTCGACACCGACTTGGAACTTGTCATCAAGGACAGGTCTCTCGTCTTCCTCCCTGCTGACATCAAGAGCTGGATGGCGATGACCTTTCGTGGACTTGAGTTCTGTCACCGGAATTTCGTCCTGCACAGGGTACGCACTTTCCTGTGGGACGCCACACCGTGGACATGCTGCCAGCGACGCGAATCATGGCTGACGCGAAATGCTTCATTGCAGGATCTTAAGCCCAACAACTTGCTCATCGCCTCCGACGGGCAGCTCAAGATTGCAGATTTCGGTCTAGCCCGCGACTTCGCTGACCCAGGGTATAAAATGACATGCCAGGTCATCACACGGTCTGTTTACTCTGCGATCGTCCATGCTTGCGTTGTCCAGCTGACATGCGGTTCTCAGCTGGTATCGTCCCCCTGAGCTTCTTTGGGGATGCAGATACTACAGCACCGCGGTTGACATCTGGTCAGCGGGGTGCATTTTCGCGGAGCTGATGCTCCGCACGCCCTATCTGCCTGGGGAGACAGACATGGACCAGCTCAAGACGATCTTCCGAGCGCTGGGAACTCCTACAGAGGAGGACTGGCCGGTAAGTACATTGCCTTCCTTGGCCCGTCATATCTTCCTAATCTCTACTTCAACGTTAACGCCGCCACCAGGGTCACACGAAGTTGCATGACTACGTGCCAGTCGGGCAGTTCCCCAAAACGCAATTGCGCGAGCTCTTCACGGCCGCGAGCGCGGATTGTCTGAACCTGCTCAGCAAGTGCCTTATCTACGACCCCAAGCGGCGCATCAGCGCTAGAGACGTGAGTACCTCATCCCTATCATCCCCCTCTCATCGTCCTCAACACTCATCCCTCCCCCCTTTCTCTCTCGTTGCTCCTTCTCCCAGGCCCTCAATCACCCATACTTCTTTGCCCTCCCGTACCCATCCCACCCGTCCAAGCTCCCCAAGCCTCTCAAGAAAGACAGCGGACAGAACCCGCTCGAGGAGGTGGATGGGAACGTCGAGATGGTCGGCTCCGGACCCGCCGTCCGCGCGAACCCGCCCAACCTGAACAAGCTCAAGCGGAAACACTCGTCCGAGGACCTGGGCAGCCGGCCTGTCGCCCGTCGCCTCGACTTCAGCAAGTGATTCGGTCTCTAGTTTCAAGATCCTACCCTCGAATCCTCAATCAATCTTACGCGTCCGTGTCTCACATCTTCCCTGTCTCCGTACCATCGGCTCGATGCTCCCCTCAACGAGGACTCATTCACTTGCTGTTTTATCGGCTGTTTTGGACGGGTATGTAACGGGCGCCGCACGCAGCACGACTTGATAGGAAAGATACCAGAAAATTCCGCAGGACGCCCCATGGAGACGCCCTGCAGGAAGGGAGGGGCACCGCACACCCCGTCCTCAGTTCTTCAGCAATAATCACGGCATCGAAGGCGGCCCACTACAGGACACGGTCTCGTATGTACAAGTACAACTACTGGATGTAATAACACTATCGGCGCGTACGCGTAATGTCAGCAGATTCGCAGCACATCGCGGTAGCTGAGAGCAGGTGAAGAGATAGCGGGACACAGACGGCTGGTAGGTAACACAACATGGACACAGGCGAGACGAGGGAAATATGCTCTTGAGTCTTAAAGACTGCTACAGCAGGATCGCAGGTACTGGTACCGTGTAATTGGGTACTAGGTAAAGGAAAAATCAAACGCAAACAGAAACAGAAACAACGATAACAGTGCCCAAATAGGGCATACGTTACGCTTCACCGCGGAGAATCACACACCGTACACTTCACTGCATCGGTGGGATTCTGCAGCATGCACGTCGAACAAGTCCACTGTCCTCCCGCGGGCTTCGGAGGCGGCTTGATACCCGCAGCCGCCCAGTTGAAGCCCTGAGCGGCCTCCGCAGGCTTGGGCTTGGCCACCCGCGGTGCGTCACATACCGAGCACTTGTCGCCAGGTGTCGTGTTCGTGAGCATGCACTCGGAGCACGTGCACGACTCACCAGCCGGCTTCGAAGGGGGCTTCATCCCAGCCGCACTCCAGTCGAACCCGCCCGCCAGCTTCGAAGCAGGTGCAGCTGCCGGTGCTGACGTCGGTGCTGGCGCCTTCGTGAGATCGTAGGTGGGCAGCGACGACACCGGCGCGGCCTTAGCGGTCTCGCGGGCCTTCTGTGTGCTGGGGCCGGCACCAGGGGAAGAGAGCGGAAGGGTGAATGTATAGGAAGGAAGCTCCTCCTGGCGCATAGTGGCAACGTAGGCGCGAGGATCTTTGGACCTCCCTGGCAAGGCGGGTACTTTGTCAGGCTTGGGAGCCTCGGATGTCGGCGCGGCACGTGCAGTGGTGGGGGGAGGCGCGAAGGAAGCGGTCGTAGGAGCAGGAGGTGGAGGGGCTGCAGTAAGGTCCATCCCCTCCTCTCCCTCAGCTTGGATGCTGAAGCGGAGCTTTGACGGGGCCTTTGGCGCGGAGGACTTCGCGGCACGACTTGCAGCGCCGAGGCCTTGGAAGGTGGAAGTGGGGGAGGTCGCCCGCTTCTTGCCGGACTTGTCATCTCCGGGCTCGATGACCTCGGATGGCAGAGTGTATGAAGGCGGCTGCATGGACCGCGAAGGAGGCGCTGACATTTCGACATCGTCAATCTCTTCGACGACGACAGTGGACACCTTCGCTGCAGGAGGCGGCGACTTAACCGCCGTGCGTTGCTTCTTAGGCGGCGAAGGTGACTCCTCATCGGACACCTCTTCGACAACGGCAGCCTTGGACATGCCATTAATTCCGTTTACAGCACCGTTCAACCGCGTGCTCCGCCGAGACCCTGACGGCTCTGGAGACGTCACTCTCTTTTGCGGCGACTTGACGCCAACGAGCTCCGGTGGAGGCCGCGACCGCTTGCTTCCCTGAGCAGCAGAGATTAACGATCAACTCTATGCGCGAGATCGTTGGGATATGACCACGTACCTTAGGCACAGTAGCTTCGATGATCGCTTGCGGGGTAAGCTCCGGCTCCTTCGTGTGCTCCTTAATCTTCGACATAGCACGCGTCTTCCGGACAGGCTGCTTCTTCGACGCGGGCCTGATCATCGGATTCGCCGCCTCGTATGGGTTCACGAAGGCGGGCTTCTTGGGAGGCGTGACCTCCTTGATCAACTCCGTCATGAAGGCCGCCGCACGCGTGGGCTTGCCCTGAGGGGGTGAAGGCTGGGTTGAGGAGTCTGATTGACTCCATGTCTGCCGGAGTGGCGAGGGAACAGCAGGGGCAGTAGGCTTCACGCCGTTGGTGCGAATACCAGACCGGGTAGGAGTGGTCGGCGGAGGCGCTCCGTTGACCCGACCATTCATCATCGAGCCGTTCACGGACGTCGATCCGTTGTGGGTAGCGGGAGCGGAAGCCGAGGCGGAAATAGACGACACAGTACCGTTCACTCTCGGCGCCGTTGCCGTGGGGCCTGCTCGCTGTGGCGAGGAGGTCGTCGCCTCCTCGCCGACACGCCTCCTCTTGTTGTCCGCCTTCGGCTTCTCCGGCTGCAATTTAATGGTATTCCGAGCAGGCTGGGACCCAAAGTTGGGCGATCTGTAGCGATTGCGAGGGCGAGCACTGCCGCCTCCTTGCCAGCGGTAAACGCCCATCGGGTTCTTCGACAACGTTTTTGGGGCGCTTTGTGTAGCTCCCTCCGGGCCAGTCGGAGAGTGGAGGTTGAAGTTGGGGGTCATCCCGCGTGCAGGCGTAAGGCTTGGGCTCTTGGAAAACCGGAATGGTTCTAGTTCTACTTCATCGTCAGACCCTGTCTCCGCCAGTCAATCAGGAGGGCCAGATGGGATGGAACGGAAGATGCTAACCTTCGACGCTGTTTTGAAGGAGGTGTACCAGGCCGGCGACTTCGACGGCGCTCAACGGTGCTCCAGCCTTCTCGTCCAGGAAATCCCGAACCTTCTTCACGTTGGCAGAAGTAGAGGAGTTGGAGTGGTCGCTACGTGGCGAAGTGCGTTGGTGGTTGCCGTTCATGGCAGACGGAGACTGAGAGCTTGGTGGTGGTTGTGGTTGCTGCTGCTCTGTGAGGAAGATGGAATGACCGGAGTCCCGTCTCGCAGCACCCTCCGGTTGGATCTATCCCAACAATGTTGACGAGGGATCAACAAAAGAATGCAGGGAACCACGCACCTCCTGGCCGCGAGCCGCTAACCGTGATGCAGCCTCACCCTCCGGAGGTGGAGAGCTACGTTCTTGTTCGGACTGAGACGAGGTAAAAGGATTAAGGTAGTTGAGGAAATTTGTGATGCTCCATCCCTATAACCGACATAAGCGAGGCATGAGGGCATGCTCCAAGATGGGATATCGATCCACGCACCGAAGATTTCTTCGCGGAGGGGCGCGTATACGGAGACGCGTTATTGTTCCTTGCGTGTCGACGGCTGATGGTCGTACGAACGACACCGCCGCTCATGGTAGTATTTCTCGCCTGAGATCGCGGCCTTAAGCAGGCGGGGCCAGGTGAGAGAGTGGTGGAGAAGGTGGAGGAGGAAGGGAGAGTAGAAGCGAGTCGAACCCGCGCCGGGCGATCGTTCTCTTGCCTGAGCAGCGTGGCCGGCATGAGCCACTCCCAACCACAACCTGCCCTAAACATGTTCGGTCACGCGCGCGCTTCCTTTCCCGGCATGCTGGCGCTACAGTACAACAGTCTCTCTTTCACCGTCCCCGTCGTCGCCGCCTACTGCCGCCGCCGTAGACGACAAACATGCCCAACAAGGTGGTGGAAACACCATTCCCCCTCATCGACGCCGACCCCCATGCGTCCCGCGTAATCCGCTACATGCGCCCTTCGGACCTCGCCGTCTGGGCGGGTGCAACCGGCGCGTTCCCGACCGCGTTGTACCTCTGGGGTATGTTCAGCAGCATGCCTATTATGTTTCACCGAAAACAGAAGAATAATAAATGGAAATAGACAAGTGGGATCCATCGCAGCTGAAGATTAGGACACAGCTCCGTCTCGGAGGGGTCCTTGGTTTCGTCGGCGGATTCCTTATGGCGTACCAAACGTCAAGCTGTGAGTACCTCTTCTGTTGGCGATTATTTATATCACTCAGACGAGACGTTGAAACAAGTCCGGTTCTGGGGCTGGTCGGAGAACAAGCGCGAAGAGCAGAAGGACTTGGCGGAGCTTTCTGACCGTGCCAGGCGCGGACTCCCGCTCTACGGCGAGTCCGACCAGCCTGAGTGGATCCAGGGTGTTGCATACCGCAACTCTGCGTTTTCCCAGCTTAAATTTCGTATGTCTACAACGTTTTTCGGTTTCTTGCTGTGAGTGACGCTGACCCTTCCTGTTCTAGATCTGTTCCCCATGTGCGCGCTCTCGCCTTTTCTTCCCAAAGCTTCGTTAACTGACACCGCACAGGTTCAACCTCGTGAACCACCCGCATCACGGAACAGACCCGGAGAAGTACAAGCCCAAGGAAGATTCCTCGTAGATATTGTCTGGAATGCCATCCTAGTCTTTCGCTCTACGTCGAACGCTGTTGTTGGATTAAGGTGCAGAGTAAGGTGTGGGTCCTCGCAACGCAACTATGTCACTATAGCCATCATGTGCGATTCCTCTTGCGTCTCCGGCCCCCCTCGCCCTGTTCCACATCCTCCTCGATCATAGGAACACTTTCAGGCTTCTTCTCCTTGCCCTCTGCGACAAGCCTCTGGACAACCGTCTCCCACATGACGTCGTTAATACCCTTCGCCTTGCCTAATTGTTCTTTCAGCTTTGCAACCTCGCTCTCGAGCTCCGTTACCCGCGTCTGAAGTGTCACGCCATTCGCCTCCGAATCGGCCCCCGACGGCTTGACAAAGTATGCGTGATCCTTCATGAGTTCTTCCCTTGAGTACCCAAAGAACGACGTTGCGCTTGTCTGCAGTCCAAGATCAGCCTCTCTCCTATGGAAATAAAACACGGTTATAACGGACCTCAATCTGCGTCAGCATCAACGAAACCTCATGTGCCTCCCGTGCCTTCGGGTCCCTGATACGTTGAAACGGCGCAACAGGGCATATTGGGATGCCCTCCTTCGCATCGGCTCCACCCACACCTGTGAGCGAAAGACTGACGTGCCCGACGAGGTCCGGTGGGCGCAGCATCGTCGCCAGATGCGTGATCTGCGTGCCCTTGTGCGTAGAGAGCGTGCGGAGCAGCTGGTGTGATGCGATGTCGTAGATATGAATGAGGCCCGTCGAGGTACCCGCAAGGAGCATAGACGACGTGAGGGAGATCGCGAGCGTCGTGACTGCCTCCCTGCGCGAACCCGAGTTACAATGCGCTCCCGTTAGCGTCCTTCCTCCCAACTGCGGACTGAGCGCAGGCAAGGGGTTGTAGGACTCACCCTACGGCAATGAGACGTTTTCGTGCGATAGCTGGGTCTGTGTCATTGATACGGATGACATCGCTCGCGCCCGCGCCGCCAACCGCCTCCATGGCGCGGTTGAACTTGTCCTCCCGCTGGCGGAAGAGGTTTACTTGGTGTATTGACCCGTTGGCGGAGGCCGCGAAGAATAGTCGTTCTGTGACGTCCCAAGCGATACATGAGATAGGTTGGGGGAAGTAGAACGTTGTAAGCAATGATTTTGACGCGGGGTCCCATAGCTGGAAGGCCGGGTTTGAGACGAACGACGCAAGGTAGAACGCAAGCGGGGACGCACCTTGACGGTGTGGTCCACGGAGGCTGTTAGGATGCGACACGATGGAAACGAACCGACCCCGCAAACGATGTCTGTTACGGGAAGCGTGTGGTCTGTGAAATTGCAATAAGGAGTGGGCAGCTCGTTTTGCAGGGTGTCGTCCAGGAGCCTGCGAAAACATGAGCGGAATGTCGATGTCTCAGTTACTGTATGACAAACGGGCCCCACGGAAACGTACCTTGGTATTGACCACACGGATACTCCGGAGTCCTCGCTACCAGCGACGAGGGCGGCACCATCTTGGGTGAAACGGAGGACGTTGATTTGGCGGTAGTGAGCATCCCACGAATTGTACATAATTCCGGATGCGATCTACTATATGGCGAAGGAAGTCAGAACACGGTCTAATACATGGGTGTGGATGTACGCGCCTCCCACAGAAATACCCGCCCTTGTGCGGTGGACCCTGCACAATACTTCCCCTTCGGGTCAACAGCTATCGCGGAGAGTTTTTCAGGCAGTACAATCTTCAATGCGAGCTGATCCTAGACAAGCATTTCGCATCGAGCGTGATTTTGCATAACATATGAGGATGACGCACTTTTTGGAAGTTATATACATTCAGGACAGACTTGTCCTGCTGAGCAGCAAGCATGAAACCGCCGAGCCCATCCCTCGACTGCACTACCGCCGTACAATGCGTGCTCGCCGACGACTGCTTCCACGAGGCAAGCGAAGTGCCAGTCTGGATGTCGTGAAGAGATATTGTCCCAGGTCCGGAGCCCGAGCCCGAGGCGGGAGGGGCGGTTGCGCAGAAAACAGACTCGTTTAGATGCATGGTTCTAGGTAAAGGAGACCAGACCTTGACTTTCTGCTTCAGGCGGGATGCGACCGGCGGTAAGGGGCGCGTAGACAAGGACTAGTAGACAGGCAAGCAGTAAGAGGGATAGACCAGAGAGGAGCGGACTCGCACAGGTAATACAGTAGTAATTCGAAGAGACTCAAGTGCGTGGGCGCTTCCGCAAATCTGCTGCCAGCCTGATGGGGGGAGGTCGTCTGTGGCTATGCTGGTGTGGTGGAGAGCGGGCCGTGGGTGGAACATGGTTGTCCCCCGATTACACACTCAGACTGGCAGTCGACAGCAAGCATGGGCATGGGCGTGGGCGGCGCAGGAAAGTTCCAGCACCCACAACAGACCGCACCTCTACACCGCCCCTTCCATCCGTCCTAGTCGCCGTCTACTCCTCGTCCCAGCTCGACCACCCCCCGTCGGTCCCTCTCAGCTCCCCAATCCGACGCCACTGCTATCCTGACTCTAATCCGACCGACCTCCCGTCATGCCCACCCAGGCTAACTTGTATGACGTCCTTGGCGTGAGCGTGGATGCTACTCCAGAGGAAGGTGCGTTCCTGTTTCCCCCGTGCTCTTGGAGCTCTACCTTCATACGCTTTACCTCTCACAGTGAGAAAAGCGTACCGGAAGAAAGCGCTCCAGACCCATCCCGACAGGTTGCCCCAGAATGTCAGTCCTGCAGACAAGGCAGCTGCCGAGGAGCAGTTTCGCCTAGTTAACAACGCCTATGAGGTCCTCAACAACCCCGAGAATCGCAAGGTGCGTAGTACCGCTTCTAGCATTGACCCCAGCCGACCTTGACCTTGCCCGTCTATACAGCTGTACGACAAACATCGCGTTTGGCCCCCTCCGACGGAGCAGCCAGATGCTAGACCCAATGCAGCGAGAGAATCATTCGGGTTCCCTAGCGGAAACCCTTTCGCCAATGATCCCTCCTTCAACGCCCACTTTGGTCCCGGCAGCGCCCCCCGTGGTCCTCAATTCGTCTTCACCGATCCCTTCGAGCTCTTCAACTCCATGTTCGGTGACATCCACTCTGCGTTCCGGAACGATCCCTTCTTTGCCAACACTCCCTTCACTCGCTCGCCGTTCGACGACCCTTTCTTCCGCAACCCATTCGGCGGACAGACCCGCGATCTGTTTACTGGGACTCCCTTCAGCGGCGCTTTGTCTCGTCCATCTCCCTTTGGGGGTGCCATGTTTGGTGGATCGCCCTTTGGCGCGTTCTTCAGCGGTCCCGCGTTCAGTTCCTCCAACACCCGCGTTTACAGCTCTACAACGCAATCTACCGGCAGCGGTGGCCGCTTCGTATCTCACAGTCAGACATCGCGGACAATCAACGGCCGTACCGAGTCTATTACGAAGCGTGTTGATGCAGACGTAAGTGCACAGTCCTGTAGCCTCTCAGAAGGCCATTGAACTGAGCACCCACTTTCCAGGGCAACGAATACGTCACATATTCGTCCCCAGATGGAGAACGATACACTCTCAATGGCGTCGAGCAGCCCCATGGCGCCATTAACGCGCCCCGCCGCTCAAACACCACCGCTGCCATCACAGATAGACCGGTCGAGCCTCCTTTCAACGTCCCCATATCCGGTAGGTTATCCTCCAGAATCCAACTTCCTCCTTGTATTCCGAATACCTACACCCATCTCCGCTTCGCAGGTTCTCATCGCGATATCCATGCCCATGCCCCTCCACAGCCAGTGCCGGCCGGCACTCACGAGCGCCGCACTTCTCGCCATAGCCACCGTGAGCGCGCCATGACAGAGGACCCTCGCCGCGGCGTGCACTATGTCACGCCTATCACCACATGTAAGTCGACCGCTCGCGTGCGCGCCGGTCCAGCCGGTCTGCGCTCTTGCAGAACTAGCACTTACCCTACTCCTTGCAAAGCCGCTCCTGCCATCAGCAGCCGCGAGGGGCGACACAGCAAACAGGACGAAGATGCGATGGACGTCGACCCGCCCGCTGTTGGTCCAGGCATGCCAGGGACATACGACAACCGCGTCCGCGAGAAGCACAGCAGCCACCACTCTTCCCGCCACAGCCACGCATACGGCGACACTTCCGCTCCCACCAATGACAAGGAGTGGGACAGGGACGCAGGGAGCCCTACCTCGACCGGGAGCAGGCGAGGATGGCGAGGATGGTGAGCGTCCCGGTCTGCGACACAGTCACGCTCGACCTGGCCGCGACGCTGTGCGCGGTCTGAATCTAGTGTGTGATGCTGACGATTGTTACTGCCGCCCTGGTCTTGGTCGTTCGTCGTTCGCTGCGCGCGCCATGTCTTGTCGCCGTGCCCTCTTTGTTCGTTTTCGCAGGTTTAGCACCGTCCTCCATCCGTTCCGGCACAATCACAAGGAGATGTAGCGTCGCGCCTACACCTACACATACACCGGTTCCCGTGTCAACAGCTACCGCGCAAGGTTTTCGCCGAGATACCGTACGTCGAGATGCCACTTTGCCTTGTGAAATGTCGGACTGCGGACTTGGAAGGACTATCGGCTGGACCATGCAGGACTTCGCCGGCGCCGCGGCTTTATCCATGTACATGTATTCCTTGCTTTCCATCGCTATGTATTTGCTCTTGTCAGTCGCTTCCCGTCTCTTTACCAACGATGTATGTAGATAATCTTTCCCCTTTGTCTACCAATGATATCATCTTCCACGCGACACACTTCCTTACTTCGCCTTCTGACGCTTCTTTGAAACCTCCAAATTCAATCACTCAAGGCACGTAGGTTGCCAGAAGAAAATATATACTACTTGTACATTACTAGGCGGGGGACTAACGTGCGGTCAAATGCGACATGCTCAGAGCAACGAGCGGAAAGGGAAGGAAAGGGGAACAAGGGGGATGTATGTATGTATATACTCCTACGACGGAACGAGCGGGGGCCGCACGAGCTACTCAGAATCCAGAAGGTGAAAGGTGAAGGTGCGAGCGAGAATGAGAATGAGAGCGGGAGAGAAGATTGCGCTACATTTGTACTTAGGCTTCGCCGCGCACATGCATGGCGGTCGTCGGACATGGGGGTGAAGCGATACAGGACCATAATGAAGGAGGGATAGCTGCCTCGGCGCGAGGCGGAGGCGGGTCGTCATTAACATTAGCGAGCCGATGATGGACATTGGAAACCAATAAATGTTAACGAGCGGCGTGGTCGGAGGCGGTGTGGACATTTGCGAAGGGGACGAGATTACAGGAAGTAGATTGAACGAATGGCCCAGACGGCGTGGTCTAGGGGATGGGGTGGGGGATTTGGGGGAGAGCCGATGTGGGATGCGAGTCATAATGGGTCGTAGCGATGCAAAGCGAGAGAAAAGGAGACAGCATATCCGGAAAAGGGTAACCAGCGCGAGGAAATGCCGGCAGGTCATCCCTGGATGACCGCCGTTGTTCGCGACGCTATGGGCGGGAACGCCGAGGACATGGGCGAGACCTGCGCCGCCTGGTTACCAGCCAGTGTGTACTGTGAATCTGGTGCGTCCGCGGTGAGGCCAGGTCCGGTAGTTGTGCTCGGCGTCGCAGGCGTGCCTCCCGATGCCGATGTGGGAACCTTGCCAATGAACCAGGAGGGCACCCAACCTCTGTCTCCTGTCTCTTCTTTGACAGCCTGTAGTGCACAGTGCTCAGCACTGAATGCGGCAGATCGGACGAAGGCGCGACTCACATATGACCAATGGTTGTACCGCTTGAATACCCGTAGAGAATCGTCTTTCTGCAAATCCAGCTCCTCATCTCCCTTCTTCTTGTAATCCATAAGCGCAACGCCGGGGAAACTTGTCGACAGGATGCTGAGTGGTAGAATCGGGGTAGTTCCTGGTGGCGTGGCCGGCGGCGAGGCAGCTGGCATACCGCGAGAAGTCGCCGTCGCCTCCGCAATCGCTGCCGCCACGGGGATCTTCGTTTCAAGCAGGCACCCGGCAGGTACCCAACCCTGTTTCGACGGATCTTGCTCCACCTGGCCGGTCCCAGCAGGGTCGCGTTGGACCACCCACCAGCCTCGTGCTCGAGAGACGATGATGAAGGTATCGCCACTGCGCCAAAGTCAACACGAAATCAACCGCACACATCAGACAAATCACGCACACTACCACATCGAACTCGTCCTCCTGCTCCGCCATATACGGATATATCGCAACCGAATACGATACTTCCGTGGCTGGGGGCATCTCCCTGAGCACGGGAGGCGTACCACCTTCCGCTCCTTCCGATGTCCCTGCTCCAGACTCGCCTTGGTTCCTGGATGCATCGGCGGCGCCATCGCCCTTGCTCTCGACCAACGGGGACATGAGTTCTGGCCATCCTGACTGACCATTCGGGACGCCCGTAAGGAGGCCAGATGTCTGATGCTGTAAGTGGGATACTTGTAGTTTCGGTGGGCGTCCACGACTTTGTCCCGGTGATGTCTGTGTGTTGCTGGCTCCAGGCGGAGAGGCTGTCTTCGCAGGCGGCGTTCCGTCAGCGGAGACCGATGCCTTGCGAGCAGCCTGTTTCTGCTGTGCGACGGCGATAGGTGACCGGATATCCTTGATGTGCTTGAGCATGAACACTGGGTTCTTCTTCGCGTCCTTAAGCTTCTGGAAGAGCAACAGAGGCTTCTCGTCGTAACTGAGACACCGCTCGATACGGTTTCCTGCACAAGACATAACGTAAATGCCGAGAACGAGGACAAAGGAACATCCTTGGCTTGGCAACGTACCCGGAGCGCCATAGCAGATAAACATGGCGTAGTTTTGCCAGTCGTCATTGTTGATCTTGTATTTCTTCAGAGCCGCGGGAAGCACTTTCCATGCTGGATCATCCAAACTGACTTTGAAGCTCTTGAGGTTATCTTGGCTATCCTGGCGTTGTGGACGAGCAGGCATGGGATTGGGCTGCAGGGTATTGCTGGTGGTGTACGACGTATGCTGGCTTGTCGAAGCCTCGCTTCCAACGAGGGTAGCAGCGGATGCACGAGACTTGTCAGTATAAGTAGAGTCGGTGTGTCGCGAGCCATTGCCGATGTTGTGCTCCATACGCTGTGGAGATGGCTGGGGAGAGTCGACTTCGGCGACAGCTTTGGTGGGAGACTTGGCTGGTTTCACAAAGGACGCCCATTTAAAGGAGTGTGAACGCTGCACAGGACTCTCCGCCTCCGCCTGCGGCGAGAGTTAAAATGATGAACAAGTACTAATGATTGAGCTTACCGTAGATGGTCGGTGCGACACATGACGCAGCAAATTGAGGTCCTCTAGGCAACTGCTAAGGGTCTCGCTCAGTCTTCGGTTGTCTTCTTCTAGCGACCGAAGGCGGTCGCCTATTGGGGGTGTGAGTACCGAGGGGACATAAAGGTTGTGCAGGCAGACCTTGGTCCTTGAGCAAGTCGTACAATCGCTCAACGCTAACATATTCATGGCGATCCTCCACCTCCGCTGTAGTGAGGTCAAGTAGTGCCCAGCAAGATAACGGGAGGACGCACAAGGCGGGACATAATGGTCAGGTTCAATGGGGATGTTCTGCGCAAGCTTGACATTGTAGACGGCCTTGAGAATAGCTAACCGCTGGCCGATAGTAGCAATGCCCATCTCTTTGAGGCTTTCTGGATCGAGGAGACAGAGGGCATCGCCGGATATATTGTGCTCTGAGATAGTGTTCGGCGACTGTTGGTATCGACGGACAACGGTGCGGACTTACCTCTAACCTGCTGCTCGTACTGCGGAAAGCCAAGTTTGGTGAGCCAGGTGTGCACGTCGTTCTCGTCCCAGTCGTGAATGGGTCTAAGCTCGATGGACGACGCGTCCATGGCGAGGAGGAGTGAGGAGAGACAAGGCGGAGAGGAGTCTGAGCCAGGATGAGGATGTAGTCGGAATGGGAGCAGCCAGTCCAGTCCGCATTTCGGGCGTCCTGCCGTGTCCAGGGACCTGCCCCGCCACGTGAGACTCGCGAGACTCCAGACACCGCGAACCATGTCCGGCGTCTCAGTTACAGGACTTACGGCACCCGGCGGCGCTACCCGGCGTCTGTCTGCCAAGAGCTGCCAAGTCGGGACGCGCAGAGAGCCGCTCACTCGATCTCAGTCTCCGACGCAGGCTCAGCGACGGTCCGTCTCAGCCTCCCAGTACCATCTCACACCTCCTTCCACGCCTTCCGGCCTCGATATCGTCGGCGTCGAGACTGATGATATACGACCCCAACGCACATGGACGACCTCTATCAAAATGCGTGGAGTGAAACAATTGATGTCACCCCGACGTTCGACGCCGCACCGCGTCCATCATGGTCTTCCCCTTCCAAAGTCACTAGTTCCTACGACGAGGAGGCCGACTTAGCTGCGCCTTCGTGGTCTACTGGTGCCGGCATTCAATGGGATGAACCCTCCGGAAGCCCAGGGATTTCATGGTCACTTGCCGACGGAGACGCGGGATGGGGTGCGAGCACGTATGAGGGGATAACGCTCGGGAAGTCACCGGTTGACGTAGTACAGCAAGGCGTCCAGCATGAAACTCGGGAGGAAGTGGTAGTCGATTCTGTAAAGGATGCTTCGCCTACGAATACGCAAGAGGCTAACGACTACGTCGCACTCGCTCCTTTGCCGAAGGGGCCTGCTCCCGGTCCGCATTCGTCACCAGTTCAGGCCTCCTCGCCCGAACCTTCTTTGTCTCCTACTTCTCCGAAGGCCCCTCTGTCCCCCACTACTCCAACATCAGTTCCTGAGCCTCTTGAGATCCCGAGTTACGACATAGCACCAGAGCTTGCAGCGCCTCCCAGCCCAGACGGTTTCGGCACGTTTGAATCTGGTCCAGCGGAAGAGGCTCCTGGTTTCGGTGTGAATGACGCGGACGCCGATCCCTGGGGCGCTTCTGCATGGGCCGACACGAAACAGGAGGAAGGCGAGGATGAGCCCGTTGTGGATGAGTGGGAGAGGGCGAAACAGGAGAAGGCGAAGCAGGATCGTCGTGTCGTGAGTACTCCTTGATCCAGTGCCCAGCTCTGCAATTCCTCAGCTGAATTGTATTCGTCATGCTTCAGCCTCCAGAACTGCTAGCGAACATCCTAGCCCAGAGCGAGGAACTGTCTCGTGAAATCTGTCCCGATCCCAAGGAAGAGGAGAAGATTTCTGAGAGGGATACCTGGCGCGATGATAGACGCAGTGGGATGGAAGGCATCCCGGGCCTGTGAGTGTGCCCCTTGACAGCTGATGTTACGCAGCGCTGAGCATCATGTACTACTATCGTCCTGTCCAAATGAGTAGGTCCACCTTTTCGGACACTTTCCTCCCTCCTTTGTCATTACAGCCACTTGCGCGGTTTTCGCAGGCACAGGTGGCGAAGAAGATGGCTTCTTCTGTCAAATTGACGAAGAACCTCCCGATCACACGAGGGAGCCCGATGTCACACTACCTTGCTGCCAAAGGTTCTACGGCATGGGAGATTTCTGTCAAGGAGCGGAAGGAGGTGGTTGAGGATGACGTCCCGGTTGGTTGGAGGATCGTGGAGAAGGCCCCCGCTGCTTCGGCGACGGATACAGCGAAGGACAAGAAGTCAGGGGGTCTGTTCTCCTTCTGGGGACGTCGTCAGTCGCAGGTTGCCACCACCGCGTCGTCTGTCTTGGGAACCGATAGCAGCAGTCGGCCGACTTCGATAGACAAACCCGACAGCCCGATTGCCAACGACGTCAAAGGAGTCTCAAAGCGCGGCAGCCAGGATAGTGTGCGGTCATCTGCTACTAGTAGCGTTGCGCAACTCCCTTCTCCTTCGACGGAGCCTTCTCCAGTCATACCTTCTTCAGCCACTCCGATATCGTCTTATAGTTCTGCGCCCGATCCAGCGGTTCCGCGCTCGGCGACCCCTCCACCACCTTCTGCGGTATCACGATTCCTTAACAGGTTCTCGCGCCGGGGTGGGGGAGCAAGTCCTCGCAGCTCTCTTGCGTTATCCTCCGATGACTTGGACTTTCTGTCGGACGTGCCAAGTGCGAACGATGATGCGGAGGACAATCCTGCGGATGCATTGGAGAAGTTTGTGAGCACGAAACACGGGACCGTGGTTCCTGTTCTACCTCCACCACTCGCCCCACCACCGAAGGCACCGCCTCTACGACCAATCAGTGCAGCAAGCAGCTTGTCGGCTGCTGGATCGAGGCTCAATTCGCCCGCGAGCGGTGCAATCAATGATTTGGATGTGCTGTTCGGCTCATTCGGCTCGGGGGGCGCGAGCTCAGCGCCGCCTAACGCGAGTCAATCATCCCTTTCTTCACTTGGTGCACCATTTGACCTCGCCTGGTCAAATACACCCTCGAGCGCGCCAGGAGCTGGATCATCGAAACTTCCTTCGGCCCCTGCATCATCATCCTCACAGCCCTCCCCTCGCCCGATTTCGCCCTTGCAGACAAAGTCGCCGCCCTTGAGTAGCTTCGCATTGCCTCCGCCGCCATCCTTCAAACCGATCGCCCCATCTGTGCTTCCCAAGTCGAAACCCACTCTGCCATCGCCATTCGCTCGTCCTCCAATATCTGCCCAGGTTGAACCTGGACCGAAGTCGGCGTCTTCGATGTTGTCTCAGACTTCATATCAAACTGCTCCAGAGAGTGAACCGCCATCACCCTCGTCAGCTTTACCCCTTGGCGAGCTGTATCCTCATCTAATCACGCCAAACAGCACGCCTCAGAAGTCGGCCCCAGTCGGTCTGTCTGAGAGCAAGGAGTCCACCTTTCAGTCCGGCTCGTTTGGGGGCGAGACACCGATGGCCTCGACTTTTTCGAAGTCATCATTTTCGACCCCGATGTTATGTGCGCCCTCACAGGCCCACAGTTCGAAGTTGCCAACGGCAATCCCGTTAACGTCGAACCTTTTCGACGAGGAAGACGATTTCTCCGACTTCCAATCCCCGGTCAAGCAATCATCGCATGCTTCTCCTCCGGTCCCGCCTCCAATAGCGAAGTCCCCTCTCACTCTTGCCGCGGCGAACGCTGCGACTGCCAAGATGCGCAACCCTCCACCACGGTCGCAGACTTTGCCGACCTTGTCGCCCTACACATTGTCTCCGCCGTCTACGTCGTTTGGTGCATCAGCTGCTCCGTTGAAGCCCAGTCTAACTACCCTTGAGGATGACGACTTTGCAGACTTCCACTCCACTTCATCTTCTAACTTTTCACCACCATCATCGTCAAGCACTTCCCTATTTAGTAAGAGCACCTCAGACAAGGCGTTGCTTACCCCGAAGCATATTCCCTCCAGCTCCAGTGATTTTACTGATTCTTTCGCGAGTTCACTTGCCACACCGTCGCCTCCACGTGTGCCGGCGAAGCCAACGACAGCGTCGCAGCCACCTAGGGAAAACCCTCCTACGAAAGCCGTTCCCGCTCTCCAGCCTCCCCCGCTGCAACCGCCACCTGGATATTCGTCTGCGAGGACGGTACCGCCTCTACAGCCACCACCTCCATTCCAACGTCCATCAAGCCAGACAGCTCGCTCACCATCCACCACGACGCCCATCTCGCCGACGAACGGCCCCAACTCTGCCACCACCCTGCTCACCCGCAGACGGTCACAGAAAGCGGAACACACGCACACCCTCAGCCTCCTCGAGCTCGCCGCGAGGAAGTCAGGCCAGCGGTGGCCCGCTCCCGCCTCGCCGCTTCCCGCGGCCATACCCGGTCCAGACGGAGCGCCGCCGAAGCAGCTGTTCAACATTATGGACGATGTCGATGAGGACCCACCTGCCCCAATTGCTGTCGCGGCTGTACAGCCACCGTCAGGCTCGAGCTTCCCCCCGCCGCCTTCAACGTTAAGCCCCTCGCGGCCATCGAGTGGTTTGGGCATGGTCAGTACCGCCGCGACCGCGAGTCGCAGCGCTGCGTCCTCCCCGGCTCCACACCCACCGTTCGCGGGTCTCGCGCCTATGCACACGGGCTCGTCAGTCTCAAGTACGCCTGCGTCCGACCCTCTATTTGATGCATGGGACTTTGGGAGGACAACGACTCCTTCGAGTGCCCTGAATGGGACTGGGAACGGGAGTGCGTTTGGGGCTGGAAGTGGGGCGAAGCCGGCAAATGGAGCGAAGAAGGCTGGTGGTTTGTCTGCGCAGGATCTGTCATTCTTTGAGGGACTGTAGTTTGCAGGGAGTTGTGTGACTGACTGGTTTTTCATGGGAGCCGTCATTTGCTGCTGTGGTGTAAATTATCTTTGTTTGTATACCCTCCGAGTCTTTCAAGGTGATTGCCACTGATTGGGTCTGTAGACACACCTGGCACGGTGATCTGGTACGTGCAACTTCCAAACCCAAGTCCCATTTCTTTTCTAGTACTACTAGTCCGCTTGGAACCCATCTAACAGGTGCAACCGTAAAATACTCCAGGATCGACGGCAACAAATATCCAGTATGCAAGCAAAGACAGCACGTTGACAACATTAAAGCAAGGCAAAACCACGAATGCCTCAGAAATGCACATCTAAGTTCAGTGTTCTTGGACCGACTTCCTGCCCTTCTTTTTGGACTTCGCCTGAGGTGCCGCCCGGTAATTGTCGCCCATTGCCTGGAACTCCTGGACGCGTGCTTGAATCCTCTCCTTTGCCGACGTCCAATCCCTGAGCACATCCGGCGCCCCGTCAACCAGCGTGCTCTCGCGCTCCCAGGTATCATCATCGGGGCCGTAACCAACCCAGCGGATGAGATACAGTGGGTCCTCCACCTGCTGGTTCTTCTTCTCCGCGACAATGTGCGACACCTCCCAGACAATCTCCCCGTCAACCTCCATCGCAGGGGGCTCGTCAAACACCGTCCGCCGCCTGCTGTCCGGATCGAGCCAGTGCGCGGGCACCTCCGCGTTGATGGGCTCGGGGCGTGGCACGAAGAGGCGCTTGCCGACCTTCTGGCGGCGTCCTTGGATGGTCGGGTGCGCCGCGCGCGAGTACTTCTCGCACTCGCACAGCGCGTGCTCCATGTCGACCATGCTCATGCCGCCGGGGCGGCCCTCGATGAGCTTCGGAAGGCCCTCGGGGGGCGTACCGAGGCGCGCGAAGTGCGTGTGCTGCGTGCGGTGCAGCCAGCGGAGTGCCTCGAGCTCGTGCCCGCGGACGTTGTTGCCGAACATCTTGCGGAGGCACTCAAGGGAGCCAGGGCCGAGGGCCACCCACTCGTCCTCGGAGAAGTTGAAGTGCGCTGTCATGTTTAGATCAAGGAGGAGCCTGCATGGAAGCGCGGAGTGATCAGCTGAGCACAGCGCGATGGAGATTGGAGGGGGATTTGCGTACTGAAGGGCCATAAATTCCCCCATGCCCGGGAAAAGCATTATTCTCCCATGCGCGTCTTTAAGATGCTCGAGCTTCTGGAGCTGCGATGGTAGGTCTACTTCCATCATGAGCTGGATGAGCCTCAGGTGATTCGACGCATTCGCACTCGCCCCAAGCTTTGATGGTGGGATGATGTAGGCGGGGTTGTAGAGGGCAGCCACTTGTTGCCTATCAAGCAACGCCCGTTCAATCGCGACAAGGTCGAAGTCGCGCCACGTTAACGTGCCGAACTTTTTGGTGAGATATTCCCAGGTTTCGACTTTGTTGAAGGTGCGGAAGAGCATGATGCGGAAGCACTGTTCGCGCAAGGATTGGTCGCCTTTTCGGATGACGTCCTGGAGGATGTACTGGGTGATGCGATCGAAGACGCGAAAGACATTTGTGAAAGGGTACTGTTGCAGGATGGGATCTTTAGTCCATTCTGATTGCGGTATTCCAGCCAATCGCCTGCAGTGGATCTTGTACCGCTCCGACACGAACGCGAAAAACGTGTCCAGGATGACGGAGGGTTTTACCTTTTGGCCAGCAATATTGACGACCTTAGGAGGCGCGATCTTCTTCTTTCCAAAGGTGACTGAGTGGGCTCCAGATCGTCGTCGATGTTGCGTACCTGGGGAACTGCTGCATGTCCGTCCCATGTCGCCGAAGAAGGAGGACGCGTAAAATCGGGAGGATGTGTCGGAAAAGAAACGAGGGCTAAGGAACGGAGATGGCGAGAGCGAAGGGGTGGGGAGGGAATGAAACCGAGACGCGATTGAGGGAAGAGGGACAAAGAGGGCCGACACGTGAGCGGTGTGCTGGACTCGCTACGAAGCGGATGACGGGGCGTTCCATAGGAACGGGCGCAACTCGTCGGTTAGGCCCACCGCCAGCCGTCGTCATGCGATCGCGCGATCATATACAATGTACCTCGCCGTCCGCAATCTGTGAATAAGTATAAGCATCCACGGTGCGTCGCGCTCGACCACCAGCCGGATTCACCGTCCCGCACGGCACGAGGGCGTTGACCGAACAACTGACCACCGCGTGAATTGGACACCGTCGGCTGGTGTCCAATTCCCATGGTGAGCAGATGTTTGCTCAATGCATGGTGCATCTAAGCATGCCTCATGCTGAAACCCTGAGTGGAAAGCAACAGAAGGTGAGTCCCACATGAGTACTAATTATGCACTTCACCTGACCATCTCCAGAGCTGTGCTGTGCACTTGTGCATTGTGGCGGTTGTCCACCCTAGGTGTGAGCATCCATAAATGGAGAATGGAGGAAGAGAAAGGCTCTTATAAGCAGGGTGTTCCAAGTCTTTGGTCAGGAAACAATGTCACAGTGCAACACAACACTCTCGCATGCAGTCTTACTATTGCCACACTCAATCTGGATGCTCATTGCGCACATCAGTCCTGCACTCCTAGTTTAGCTCACACCTGATGCAAGTACATATGTATGTTAGACTAGCCATACTTGTCGCGTCACTAAAAAGCTCATTTCCATGTTACAGGCTCACACCAGAGCTTGATGGAAGATCTAACCACAACTGCAACCAACTCTCATATCAAAGGGGCCCACATGACTGGCATATCTGTGTATGTACGTGTCTGCAAGCCTGCAAAAAATTAGATAGGTCCTCATAATAGATTCCATTGAAGTAAGCAAGATAATATTTGACACAATTAGCAGTATGCATTGTTGTTGGTCCAGGATGTGAGAACATGTTCACTGTGGCGATCACTGAAATTCTAACTTATAGTAACAACTTGGCCCTGACTTGGCTACCTCTCCACCGTAGGATGCGTGAAAGGCGCCCATTTGAGCGCGATACACGCCCCACGTGATGCCACATGTCGAACATGGTCCTGCGCCTTCTGACGAGGGCGTGCACGACGCTTGCAGCACGTTCCTCGTCGTCGTCTGGCACCCGCCGCTTCACGCTACTCTCATCCTGGATCACCCCTAGCTGTTCCCGGGCCATATGGCCGCAAGACGAAATTTGTATGATATCCTAGGCGTTCCCCAGAATGCCACCGCCGATGACCGTACGTCTTCCTTATCTCCCTCGAGTCTGGCCTGGGGCGTGAACCCGATGTGCGAGTCCAGTTCGGAAGGCATATAAGTTAAGGGCATTGGAAACCCACCCTGGTACGTGATCCATGGCCTGTGATAAGAGTTGATAGCTGAGATAATCGCCTATAGACAAACTTACTCCTGGTGCCGACGACCAAGAGATTGCAGCTGCAGAAGATAGATTCAGAGATGTCCGTCGATCCCTTCCAAGCGTCGAATTCTACCGAGGCGCTGATCACCTTCACAATAGGTCCGTACCGCCTTTGACGTCCTCAGCGATCCAGCTAAGCGTAAGGTAAGCTGCCTGCCGCCTTGCGACCGCATGCTACTTTACGCGAATTGTGTCCCATTCCCTGACACACTGCTTGCCCTGGCAGGCGTACGACAATGGCCTCAATTTCGTCCGTCGCCGGGTGAACCCAGACGACGTGCAGGCCAAGCTCGCGCGCGAACGTGCCGAATGGCAGCGACAAGCCGAGCTCCGGCACCAGGAGCGTATGCGTGTCCTCCGTGAAGAGATCCTCGCGAGCCAGAAGCGGTACCAGGACACGAAGGCACAAGCGGAGCTGCGCTACCAGGAGAAGATGAAGGCCATGGAGGAGCAGCTCCAGGTGAACCATAAGGCGGAAGTTGCAGCTGCGGTGGAGAAGCCGGAGGGAGCGTATACACTCGCGGACGAGATGCTGAGCGACCTCCGCAGGCGCGCCCCGGAATGGGAGATCCGCAAACAGAAGGTGCTCAGGGTGAGTTGTCTCGCCAAACGTGTGTGCAGACAGGTTGCTGACTGGGCGTGCGTGTAGCAAAGAGCGGAGCGGATGAACAGCACTGTGTCCGCGACTTCTGTCGCATAGCGAAAGGAGAAGTCTACTATCCGGGTTGCTTCCGGTGTGCTATATCTCTTGCTCTTTGTTATTGTCCTGCGCGTTTCCGTTCTTATTCGGATATTTAACGGATGTCTTGTACGCTGCTGTACGTTGGACATGGACTCCGTCGGCACATGCTATAACGTACTTGTTCGTTCGTGTAACATGGATAGATCCCTCTTCTCGTACACATTGTACAGTTATGCTCTATGCCAGGCGTACATACATCAGGCAAGTGTGTAGACAAGTGCAGTACACTACCCTACCGAATCCACCACATCCCACGAGCGCAGTCGACTGTGCGCAATTCTTCCCACATCTTTCACTGCTCTCTCCAGCTCTCTCTTCCATTCCTCGCCGCCTACTTCTACACTCGCGATGCTCGCCACCGAAGGCTCGTCCGGACTGACCGAGTGCTCCAACCCCAGCTTATCCTCCATCTCATCCTTGACCTGCGCACGCGACCTCCTGTTCACGAAGGTGATGTACACCAAGCCAGGGTACTTCCGCTCGTAGAGCGCATTCAGGTGCGCCAGGCGCGCCAGGATATCTGGGGATGTCGCCGTCGCCGCCTGCTCTACCGCGCTGCGCTTCGACAGGCCGTACACCTCACCGATGCGCGGATGCCCGGCGATGAATTGCGCCTGGAGTTCGTTGCTCCAGGTGGATACCACGTATACTGACACATCGACGAGAGTGAAGTAGGAGAGGATGGGAGCGCCGGGTGAATCCAGTATGAACGATACGACTCCGGGGACGAGGTCGCTGTATAGGACGGGGGTGGCCTCGAAAAGGAGCGCGAGAGCCCTCGCAAGGGGACCGTCTTTGTCTCCGGATGCGTCGATGATGGTCTCGAAGAGCGGCGGGAGGTCGTCTCCTAAGGAAGAGGACGGATGACTTTCTGGCGTGAAGGGAGTAGGCTGGAAGGTAGTTAGGTCCGTTCCGGACGGGTAGGGTGGACGAAGGTTGCCCAGTGGTTTGACGGAGTGTATCCAGCTGCGCATAGCACTGGCAGTCACAGTCGGCAATTGCGCAAGACCTACGAAGACTCGATGTTAATGTACCAAGAACAGCCAACGATGTATGCTCGTTGCCGATATCGATGCCAGTGCAATCTCACCTGCGTACTTATGTACAAACACGGATCTGATCTGATCTGATCTATGTTTCTGTACTTGCGTATCCCGCGTTTAGTTCCCATCCCTGCCTCTGGACCTTGAGGGTCACCACCCAACCTTCCATGGCGCACTGACAGTTGATTCTCTGCACACAGCGAAGCTGGATCCACTTTGTCATTACACCCAGGCATCCGGGCTGCCCGTCCGGAAGGTGGGAGCGCAACGGGAGCAAAGAAGGCGTGTAGTGGTGCCATTCGCACCGCAGCGGCCTGCACGAGGCCCGTCGCATCAGGAAGGTCCCCGTCTTAGGATTCTTAGTCCATTAATTTCTCAAAGCTTGTCGTCTCCCGCCTTCTAATTCTCCCGGCGCGGGCACCCACTGGTCATCTCGACTGCAACGTCTTGAGCATACGCCTGGAACTATGACAATGCGTCGGTCGCTCGATGCGTTCTCGGTGCTCTCGACAGACGACCTCGCGGACTACGACGTCATCTCGGACGGCCCACGGTCCCTCGAGTCCAGCATAGCGGATCTGGGGCTACAGGGGCCTGCTGGCGGGGAGCCCGCGCCGCTGCCGTCCGCACGGGAGAAGTTCGACACTGTGGCGTTAACCGCGGACGAGATCCAGGCGTACGTGCAGCGCTCTCTCAATGCGTCGCTGGCAGGAGGACGAGGAGACGACGCGCGGACATGGAGGGTCTACGTGGATGGCGTATTCAGTCCGCTCACACCAAGGTGTGTAGAATTGCCTGTGCTAGTAGGGGGAAAAGTACTCAACCTTTTGGCGTCGGGAACGCGCACGCAGAGACTTGCTGCAGCTACGACAAGCCAAGCTTTCCTTCCCGTCCGTGCACCTTCTGGTGGGCGTCTTCTCAGACGAGCTGTGCGACGAGCACGGCGCCCCGGCGGCGCTCGCGCACGAGGACCGGTGCGAGGTGCTCCGGCACTGCAGGTGGGTGGACGAGGTCGTGCCGGACGCTCCGTGGACGCTGTACGAGCGGTTCCTGCGCGCGCGCCAGATCGACTTCGTCGCCATCGACGAGGGCACATCCGTCGACCCAGATTGCGATCGGGACCGGCTCAAGGGGTACGACCTCGTCAAGGGACTCCGTGAGTTTCGCACAAGTTTCCAATGGCGGGGCGGGAGAATACTGAATGTTGCACAGGAAAGGCCATCCCGACACGGAGGACGAATACGTCGACACCGATTCCCAAACATCGCGACCCATTCCGCCAGAAGCAGCCGCCGCAGGCGGCTGAGAGAACACAGGAGCAGGAAGAGGGGGGGGGCGGAGAAGGAGAAAGAGCCGCCAGCCGTTCGGGGTACTATCAGAGGGCCGCCGCCTGCCGGTTTGAAGGAGGAGACTGGCCTCAAGGGTGAAGGACGCGCTCGAGGATCCATTCGAGGAGCCCAGGGATACGGCGCTGTTCGAGGAACCAAAGCTGGACGAGTTTGGGACAGGACACGGGGTCTGATCTAAGTATATGAGCTGCTCTGGTAACAGTGACAGTGTAAGTCCCGCCTGCTGGACAATTACAGTCCATGCATCATTTATGACCGCCAGAATACAGCTGGCCAGAGACAGAAAACGAGGCAATGCCAGTTTGATCCTAGCCCCCTTCCCCCGACGCGTCAGTTAAGTAGTCTGGACTCCGACCAGAGCGGGGGCAAGAGCTTGAATGAATAGTAAGTAAGCGCCTCTGGGCCGCCCGATGATGGGCGTCTTCCGCATCAATAGGTTTACTTACGCTGTTCTACAATTGACCACCACGACTGGCTTTGCCCACACCTTAACTTCTTTAGCCGTTCACTTGAGTTTGGACTGGGCTCGATGCGTATCATCCTTGTGCGATTTTCACGGACAGTTCTACATGCCTAGCTTTGGCTCCCGCTCCGGAAGACCTGGTAACGCCTACCTGTCCTGCAACATCCGCCCGCGCCCGGGTCTTGCGTGAGCCAAGGCACCATTCAGGGGCTATTCGTGCGCGCACATAAAACATTGGTAAGTCCTTGGTCCTTGCTTGACTGTTGTCGTCCATCCTCCACAGAACCACCACACTCATGTCTACTTCCACACAACCGGCGACATCATTCGCGAAGTCTCGCTCACCACCGTGGATTCCCCCGGAACTCATCTCTCTCATCCTCACCGAGCTCTGGGACGCGCCGCAAACACCGCAGGAGCGCTCGGCCTTGTTGAGGAATATCGCTCTGGTCAACCGCACCTGGCTCGCGCTCACCGCCTGCATCGCCTCGCGCGACGTCCACATCCCCAGCCCTCTGAGCGCAGAGGGCTTCCTCCGACTCCTCCCAAGATGCAAATCCATACAAGAGTCGCACGACCTGTTCACCATGGAGGCGAACCGAGTTGCCGACGAAACGTGTCGCTCCATTACGTTTCATGTCTCCCGGAGTGTTCCGCCCAGTAAGCCCGGGCTACTCGAAGACCCGGCCGCCGTTCCTTTTTGGCTGGGTCCTCAAAAAGACGACGCGTCAACGGCGGTCTCGACAGTCCTCCACCGAGTCACGGCGCAGGACCGCCTCCCCAACCTCCGAGACGTCTCGCTCCGGTACACGGACCGGAGCTTCGACGACGTCTTCGAACAACTCGACTCGCAGACATTCCCGCCGCAGGTCACCCACCTTTCCGTCAACTATTCGTTCACCATCTCCGCGAGGACGACCTTTGCGGTGTATCTGCGGTCGATCTTTAGGCGGGAGCAGTTCACCCACGGCACCCTGCCAAATGTGCGACGCCTCTCGGTGTCGGGCGTGACGACGGGGGTCATGCAGGATCTGCTCACAGTCTGCCCGAACGCCGACACGCTGGAGATTACGCACCCAGTCGGGCTGTTCATGCTTGGGTCTCTTCCACCATCCGTCCGGACTTTGGTTCTTCACCTTCCGGGTATCGCGTGGACCAAACACACGATGGATTCATGGGTGTTGGTCCCTGCTTTGCAGCGTGGGCTGCTCCGCAGGATTTCGAAACCGCGAATCGTCGTGCGTTCGGGTACCCCCGATCCCGCTGCATTCATAGAGCTGAGGCAGACTTGCAAGCGTTTCGATGCTCAGGTCTTGTACGAGCCCGACGATTCGTTGAGGTGATTCTAGTATGTGCACGGCTTGCATTCCTCTTTTTTTTTTTTTTTTTTTTAATATTCTAGCGCCTTGGCAGTATACTACTACATGGAGAGCTTATGTAAGTAAGTACAGCGCGCGCGTTATCCCACGTTTGTTTGACGCTGGACAATAGTCCAGGTGGGTCCACGGCAGAGCCAGTAATGGAAGGGGTGGCCTAGAAGGGTGGGTGAGTCTGATCTAGGCCTCGGACGTGATGAAGGGGGCGGAGTTCAAAGATGCAGCGCCCCCGGGGGTGGTGGCCCGCGCATGCGAAAGCCAATGGGGGATATGTGCCTGTGGGTGACACGGGCCATTGAGATCGAAAGAGGTGTTGGCCCAAAGGCGCGCCTCCTGCTCACGTGCAGTACATGCAGTGAGGAAAAAGATAACAGTATCGATGACATGAGGGAGCAGTGTCATTACTGCGCCCATGATGTGATCAATGGGAGGGGGAAGGGGGGGACCGGCTTGTGGGCCAGGACGGAGTCCGGCGGTGGCCAGTCAGGATTAAGATCCAGAACCCAGTCGGGGTGGTATGAGCCAACACCACGGACTGGGTGTGGAAGGGGAGGGGGCAGGGCCCAGAACCAATGGACCCGGGATGTGGCGGCACGGCCAATAATTGGCTGGCCATGAGGGCGTTTAGCAATGGGACGCCAGACAAGGAAGTCCTGGCCGGCGGGATCCCGGATGGGGGTTAGTTTGTAAACATAGGCATCATCCATAGGTTGACACCGTTGGTCGAGGACGAAATCTGTGAGCCACATGGGTAGACAACATGTGCGGTAGAATTCGGACTGTGGGTTGTCTTCTGAGAAGTGTTCCCACATATCCAGAAGGGGGATGTCTGACTCAGGGAGGTCAGAGAAGGTTTGACGAAGGAGGTGGGCATTGTCCGCCGCAATCTTCGCCAGCCTGTAATAGCTAGGATATGAACAGTACTTTTGCCAGTACTTGTTCCAGAAGGAGCGAGGCGAGTAGTCAGCCTCGTTGGCTCCCACAAAAGAAAGTTCTTCGTGGGAGCCCATGAGAGATCCCGCTTTGATAAGCGAGTCACCAATGGAAACTAGTTCGATTGGGAGGGGAAGTTTCGGTTTAAGTTCGGACATTGCCTGATTGTGCGGCAAGGCCCGTGTGAGGATGTATACAGCAGCCCAAAAATTGAAGGGCATGAGTACGGAGTGAGAATTGGTCATGTCTCTTATATGCAGGAGTACAGGGACTCCGGAAAAGAGTGATGGGGGGCAGTGGAACATGTCACCGATTTTGATGAAGCTCCGAGGGACAGAGTCATACAGTGCACGTCGAAACTGGATGAGAAGCGAAAGGGAGAAACTGGATGAGGCCAGTTCTCTGAACGCAGGGAGTTTGGGAAATTCGTCTGGGTTCTCAATGGAACAGAGACGGGTGTATGCAAGATCGGTGATGAGGCCTCGCACGCGTGGCGTGTAAGGCTTTGTAAGCATGTATATGGTATAGGTGGGACGGCGAAGGGCCCCAGTATACCGTATGAGAGGGAGATAGCGGGGCGAGGGGGGAATGCGAAGCACGAAGAGGGTGCGAAGGACGAGGGTATGATCGGGTCCAAAAGTTTTTACTAATGGAATAGCCGAATCGGCGGGGAAGCAATAGAGCGGCAGGTCATAAGGCCGAGCCGGATCCGTAAATTGTGGTGTCCACGAGGTGGAAGCTCCGAAGGGTTTATCTTCGGAGCGGAGATTGGTTGTGGGAACATGAGATAGGAGCGAGTCAAGGGGAGACTCGGGGGGAGAAGTGGGAGGGGAGGATTGGGTGGGGGGAATGCGAGTCGGGTCGACCTCAGCGTCCTCCCCCTGGATTGAAGCAGAAATGCATCCCTGGTCGCCAGGAGAGGCAACAGCAGGGTTGGGGTGGTTTTTGGGTGTTGAACTCCGGACTTAGGGAGCTACCGGCCCGGAGCTATGGTGCTTACTAGCGCGTCTATTCCTTTCCTTTTACGGACTTTGTACTGTACGCAACTGGAATGATCCGGAAGGTCATGTGGTTACAATCCACCTTGCTTCGTAAACATTCCAGGACTTTCTATGCTTACTCATACTTAGAGGATGCTTACTCATATGCTTATTGTTCCTTACTCATATGGTCACATGCCTTAGCTCTAGACATTTCTTTCGCTTTGTCATGGACTCCTCAGAGTAGTATTTAAGGACTGCAGATATGTGCTCCTGCTCTTCAGTCATTCATTCACTGACTGAAGATTCTACTTGTTCGACTTACAGCGGACTCCTCGCCTTCACAGCCTCCAAAGTTCATCAGGTTATGAGCCCTGCGCTCTGACTTGAATACTACTCGACCTTTGCGCGCAACAACTTGTCGACTTCAACGATCTCAAGGCTCGTGCATATCTCCCCACTTTTCTAAACCTCTTGACAGTGCCTGCCGACACTGCTGCCAGGTTTCAGTCCTTGTGTGGCTGCCTGAGCGCTTTTTAGTAGTAGACTATACTTTGTACTACCTATTGTGCTTTTGAGGCACGCAGGTATTCAGGCATCCCTGAGCCAGGCCACGCACTTGCGCCTGCCAGCTCTTGTATCCGGGTGAGGTTAGCTCACTTAGGACCGGAGGACAACTGTGTGGACCCTCCTTATGATAGTCTTTTACAATAGTCTCTTTTTTCGGGCACTGTTGGCAACTTCTACCCTAGGTGTAGTCAATTTCGGCTTGGCTGCATCAGGTACCCACAATAGGGTTCATTTCTTCGCATTTTGATCGCACAAGGCCTTCAAGCATCGCACTCTTAGGCTGTTTTGGATCCGCTTTCAGCAGCAGACTCTGATCAGGAGGTTGAAGAGATTGTAGACGACTCGAACTCGTCAAGTTCCAAGAGCAGCGACGTTGAAGACTGCTCTGGGCTCCCTCACCTCTACGACGTAGACGAACATACCGACGTTCACCAGACCCCTAGTGGTACCTGGTTCGATTGCAACGAAAATCCTTGTCCTCACAGACTCTCTGGACCAACTACCTCACCAGAAGGTTGGCCTACAGGATTTCGAGCCGTCGATTGTTCAGTTACTGTTGCTGCTTCAGTCCCTCTTCCTGACTCTGCACCTCAATCGCCAGAGTTAACCACCTATATCCCTCCTGAAACTCCTCCACCTGAATCCAGACCCACCTCACTTGACTTCCCTCATCCTTTCGAGTTTCAGCCCTTCACCACTCTCGAGGAATCACCGTCTCTTTCATCGCTTCCAGACTACCAACCGGACGACGATTTTCACTTCCTCTTGCAAACCATGGGTGACTCAGTCAAGCATGATTCTATCCCTCTCCTCTCCACCCAATCCCAATACACCTGCTGGTCGGGACAGATGAAAGGTTACCTGGTTATGATCGGTGCTTGGGATGTCGTCAAAAGTCAGCCGACTACCGTCACGGAGGCTGCCGACGTCAAAGAGCGAAGGGACCTGGTCAACAAAGCTCGCAGGGCTATCTTGATGAAGGTCGACTCGAGTCTCCATAGCATCCTTGAGACTTCGAGCGGCGATCTCAGAGAACCCCATGACATGTGGTCCCGGCTTAAATCGCACTTTGGCACTCCTGACACAGCGGCAACTT